>CM074953.1:4083451-4095574 GCA_037577455.1 Pangasius macronema
GAACTGGCCTCACGCTCCAGCCCAGGTGGTGGCGCTAATCAGCCCAAATGTTGATTCTCTTAACCGCTAGAAAACAAAGCTGAGAAGGATTGCGGCGCTGTCTGATTGAGTTAATCTTCTATGCATGAAAATATTTCTGACAGGATTCCACAGGAAAGACTTTTAGATCTGAACAAGGTCGTTGAGGCTTTGCTTTCACGCCTGAGGTAAGTGAAACTGAATCTTACTAGCTGTAACTTGTAAGTTAAATGGTTGAATTCCAAATGGCTCGCTATTCCCTATATAAGTGCACTACGTAGAACACGAACCGTTGACGTCCGCGCCCTATGTAGTGCACTTGTAATAGCAAGCGAGAAGCCATTTGGGATGAAAGCCTTCGTCAATGGTATCAGCGCTAACCACTATTATAGTAAATTGAGATTATGCTCATTTAAACACTTGGGCACTTCGGATCATTGGATAGCTTCTAATGATGAATTGCACCGAATTAGCCTGGTTAGCTCAATTTGTCCTCATCTAATGCTGAACACTGAATGAATTTATTTTCGGTGGTAAAAATATCAAAACAATCAAAGACACGATTCAAGCAAAGTCTTGTTTTTTTTTTAAAATCAGGATCACGATGCTCAGGTCCTTCATAAACACTTACACTTAAACAATTACATAACATTCTTTGGTCAGGGATAGCTCATCTGTATTTTGCTTGGTCTCGAGCTCAGTTTTTTATATGGATTAACTGTGTGTTTACATGCTGTGGTTTGTTTCTTTATCCTGCGGTTTCACATTCGCATATTCGGATTTCTGACTTCAGTAACTGAACAGTGGTGCAAAAAAGGTTAACATGTGCCAGTTATTATTATTCACATCCAAGCCACTCAGATACAACTAATAATTATTTTATTGTAATAAAATAATTGATACTTTTTAAAATCCTGAGACTACATTGATTTTTATGGAGATGCAATAGTTAAAAGACCTAAGGGACCGTCTACAAATTACATTAGGGTCTGTATTCCGCAAAGTAATCAAAAGCCCTATTCAGACCGGATTAGTTTATCAAGGGGTAGTCTGTAATGCATTTTTTTTACTCTTCTCCTTGGTGATGCAACTTTTGCATCAGAAATGACCACTGGAGGAGTGAGTTTCCAGCTGGTTGTATTTTCCACAAACCTGGATGTTTTTGCATTACAAGGTTATATGATCGCGCTCCGTTCATAACAAGGTATTCAAGTGGTCTAAAAGGCACTGGAGTAGAGAAGGGATGCTGACTCTTGTTTCAGTTTGGAGTGAACCAAGGGTCCAGTGACAATTTGAAAATACAATAAAACAGTAATCACAATGTATACGAGAAGCATCCATTTTTCGTTTTGCGCTTCGGGAAGTGTTTAATATCTGGGTCACTAATTTGCGCATTCCAAGACTAATATGGCAAGTTGCAGTAGTGGGAAGGATGGCTCCAAGCAGAAGTAAAGCATCAAGATGAATCAGGCAGGTCCAGAGGGCTGGAATCAGGATCACTGGTATCTCATCAGGCAGCAGGAGTAACGTGTAGAGAGATAGAGAACACAGAGTATCGGGTATGATTTTGTCCTGTAATGGTTAAAGAAGCTATATGTTGTTTACAGAGGGCAAGCAGGGACTCTGGCAAGAATAGCTAGGAGGCAAGACTAGCTAATTAAAAGGGAGAGCCAAATGGTAACACAGGCATAAGAGCACCCATGGACATAAAGCAGCCAGCCACTCCACCTCAACAAACCTGAGTGAATGCGTGAGAGCTGTTAACAAAAGGCTTCACTAACCAAATAGATTTTCAGCCTAGACTTGAAGACTGAGACTGTGTCTGAGTCCAGAACACTAATTGGAAGGCTGTTCCATAACTGTGGGACTTTGTAAGAGAAAGCTCTGCGCCATGCTGTAGCCTTCATTATTCTAGGAACCAACAAAGAGCCTGCACAATTTGATCCCTGCAGGTTTGGTGGATTATAAAAGACCAAACGTTCACCAAGGTACTGAGGTGTGGGACCATTCAGTGCTTTATTTGTCATTAGTAGTATTTTATGATCAATGTGAAATTTTACTGGGAGCCAATGCAGTGTGGATAAGATAAGGGTGATGTGGTCATATCTCCTGGTTCTAGTAAGGACTTTGCCTGCTGTATTTTGGACTGACTAGAGCTTGTTTATGCACCTACAGAAACATCCACACAGTAAGACATTACAATAGTACAACCTAAAGGTAACAGAAGCATGAACTGTTTTTTTCTGCATCATATAGTGACATTATATTTCTTATATTGGCAATTTTTCAGAGATGAAAAAAGGTGATCATAGTAATATTATCTACATGAACTTCAAATTAGAGACTGGAGTCAATAATCACAATAAGGTCTTATAGTGTTGCACATGGTGTAACTGAAATGCCATCCAGGGTTACTACTGTTACTTCTGTATTGTCAGAATTAAGTAGGAGGAAATTACTCAGCATCCAGTGTCTTATGTCGTTTACACATTTGTTAACTGTATTAGGCTGCTTTGCTGAAACATATAACTGTGTCATCAGCATAACAGTGGAAGCTAATACCATATTCATGAATAATTCTACCCAGAAGTGGCATATACAGAGAAAAGAGCAGTAGGCCTAAAACAGACCCTTGTTGAACACCAAACTATACTTTAGTATGCCTAGAAAAGTCATAATTTAGCTACATCTACAAACTGATAACGACCAGTCAAAGAAGACATGAACCAGGAGAGGGCTGTTCCATTAACTCCAAGAATATTTTCTAGAATATTATGATAATTTATTATCAGTCTTGTGGAGGGGACTAAAGGATTCTAATTGCTGATCTGCAGTGGTTGTCATCTACATGGTCAGCTATCAGATTGTCTGAATGTTTGCCTAATATTTTCAATTTTGTCATTGAAAAAAATTCATAAAATCATTGCTATTATGTACCGGTGGTATGCATGCTTCTGTGGTGGGCGTGTTCCTAATTAACTAATTAAATAAGAATTATTGTATTAAAATTCCCATATTTTTATTTATCTTCTTTTAGGGTGGAGAGAGAGGGTGCTGATCTAGCAGTGCTAAGAGCATTTCTATAGCCAATAAGGCTCTCTTTCCATGCAATTTGGAATACTACCAATTTAGTTTGATGCTATTTACATTTGTGAGTGTGATCGTTATACCAGGGTGTTAGTTATTTCTCTCTAATTAGTTTTATTTCATGTGGGGTTATATTATCTAGAGCATACTTATTTGGTCTAATCTAAATTTCTGTTAATCCCAGTACATTAAATTCCTCATCAGTAACAGTTTAATTTACAATAAGTACTTTAAATATAAGCAATCTAATATTTTACAGTTCTAGCTTTAGATAAAAGGTGCTGGCTGTGTGTTTAGTATGATCTAATTTTATGTTAATTAGGTTACTAAAACAAACTTTGAGAGTTTCTACATTTTTGTTTAGCTTGGGACAGCAGACACAGTATCAAAATGGTGGAAGCTGATTGATGACTCAAGGCATCTAGCATTTATTCTGCTTGTCTGCTCCGTGGCCTTGGCTCTGGATTGTCACCCAACTAGGCCTGTTCTGAGACTATGAGCTATGCTGCAAAAAATGAGAGCAGAACCTTCTCGAGTGGAATGGATACTGTCCAGTTGAGTTTCCACCAACCTGACATGACCTTTTGCCAATTTGGCATTGTAGTTACTAGTGCCCAATGGCGAGCCGGCCTTAATTTACTAGCTACTGGAAGTGGGACCCTGCCTCAGAATCTTCAATTCAATTCAGTTTAAAGTTCAAGGCTCTTTATTTGTCACATATATACATACATGTGATGTAGTGAAAAATATTTTTCCTTAGTTCCACGTCCCTAATTGCAACAATGAACAGAACAACAATGAACACATACACAATAAAAGCAAAATATAATAAAATCTAGTAGACTATATGATAAAGAAGGTTTAGCAGCCTTTAGAGGAATGTAATTTATAGAATATGAATAAAGAGCTGTACAGTGTGTAGAATTACTATTTAGTGTGCAAAAATTGTCTTTTTAATAGTGCAAATGGTTTCTGTATAGAGTTAAAAAAAAATTTTTTTTAAAAAAAGCAAATATACAGAGCTGTGCAGCTGTTTAGAGTTACTGTGTGAGGTAGAGTAATATGCAGACTTCTCTAGTGTCCTTATTCAGTAGCCGGTAGAGGGTAGAAACTCTTGCTGAGTCTCTCTTTGTTGGTCCTCAGGATTTGGTAGCAGTTCCCGAATGGGAGCACTGAGAAGAGACTGTTTCTGGGATGGTGAAAGTCTTTTACAATTCTTCTGGCCCCAGGTGGTGATGCTCCCAGTGAGAAGACTCGCCACAGCCCCAGTGTAGAAAGCATTCAACTCCCTGTGAGAGACCTTGAACCTGGCAAGACGTCATAGATGGTAGAGATGCTGGTGTGCCCTTGTCACCAAGCTATTTGTGTGTGTTGTCCATGAGAGGTCTTTTCTGAGATGGACCCCAAGGTATTTAAAGCTGCCCTCACCCTCTTGACTGTGGCCCCATTCATCAACAGGAGGCAGTAGTTCCTCACTTACTTCTTCCCATAGTCAATAATCATCTCCATAGTCTTGGTGACATTCAGGGAGAGATTGCTATTTCGACAACATGTGCAGAGGATGTTCACTTCCTGTAAGTAGGCCTTCTTGTCATTGTTGGTGATGAGGCCTACCACCACTGTCGTCAGGGGTGTACTACTGTAGGGGACTGAGGATTCAGCCCTGAGGGGCTCCAGTGCCTGGAGGAGGTGTAGTTTCCCATCCTGACCACTTGGGGGGTGTCCGGTCAGGAAATCCTGAATCCAGTGGCAGATGGAGGAGTTCAGTCCCAGATTCTGAAGCTTTTTGCAGAGGGGACAATGGTGTTAAACAGCATCCGCACATAGTTTCCTTTCCTCTGGTCCAGGTGGGAGAGGACAGTGTGTAAGGTGTGGTTGATGGTGTCATCTGTGGACCTGTTGGACCGGTATGCAAACTGTAACAGGTCTAGGCAGCTGGGGAGGAAGGAGCAGACATAGTCTCTGATCAGCTTTTCAAAGCACTTCATCACTATAGAAGTGAGTGCTACTGGACGCTAGTCATTCAGGGAGGCAAGACGGGTGGTTTTGTGCACAGGAATAATGGTGGAGGACTTAAAACATGTGAAGACAACACTCTGGTTGAGGGAGAGGTTAAAAATTGTGGTAAAGACTGGTACTAGTTGGTTAGCACAGACTTTTAGGACACATCCAGGGATGTTGTCTGGACCACCTGTTTTTCTGGTGTTAACTTTGTGTAGGACCTTCTTCACATCCAGTTCTGAAATGACCAGTCTTTTCTCTTCCCCAGCTACTTCATACTCACGGTTTTCCTGGTCTGTGCTGGTAACCTCAAACCGTGAATAGAAGATGTTCATTTCATTGGCTAGGGAGGCACTGCCATTATTAATGGTGGGGGGCTTGGGTTTGTAGTCTGTAACAGTTTGCATGCTCTGCCACAGATGCCTGGAATCTGCCTGCTCAAACTGGGTCTCAATCCTGTTTTTCTTTTGGCTTCCCTTACCATTTTCCTCAGGTTGTAGGCAGCTGTATGTGCGTTCAGAGCTTTCCGCATGGATCATGTGTAAATTTTACCTCTGGTATCATTTACGATGGCAGAAAAGCATCACAGAAAATTCACAGAAAAGCTCTATCAAACCAGTCACAAAGATCTGTGGCTGATTCATTGACAAACTAACAGATCTGCTTTCATTCGGTGGTTGAACCCTTTATAACCTCTTTCCATTTCATTGCCATTGACACCCAAACAGTCCAGTACTCTATCGGCTAGCTGCTTTATAACATATTGGGCACTTGGCTTGCTATTGCTAAGGCATCATTAGGGTGTAGAGAGTAAAGCTGTTTTTTCTTTTGCATGAGATCTAGGAAATGATGTATTTCTCTTGAGTGCTTAAACTTGTTGGATAGCTTATCCAGTGTAGCTACCAAAATTCAAGGGAACATGTCCCATTTTCGACAGTTTCTTTGTCTTCACCTTGTTTATTAAGTACATAAGTGAATCATTGGACAGCGCTCTCCCCACCCTCCATGTGTCTCTGATGCAGAACTGACATTGACAGCCCAGGCAATGCCTCCCCAGCCAATGCTGTGCATATCCCACACCATGCTTCACTACTGTAGGACCCATGCAGAAACATTTCCCTTAACAATGTCTAAAATATATCCCATTTGTCCCTGGACTTAGTGGATAGATGAAGTTAGTACTAACTGCTGCCTCCATGCTCTGCTTTTGATCTTGGAAATTAATAGCAATGGGCAATAGCAGATAGTCATAAATGTTCCGGTGCACCCACCTCACGTTCACCTGGCATACTTTCTCCAATGCCACAACTTGAACCAGGCTTTGGTGGATGGAGGTTTGATTACAGTCTGAAACTACCAATGTATGTTATGTACCGCCTTAAATACTTACAGGTATCTGGTATTTCCCAGCTTGATTGGGGAGGCCTGTGGCTTGTTGGGGAGTTGGACCAGTGCCCCCATTTCCATCAAGTGATTTGAGTTCCCTGTAATATCAACACATCTGCCCAGGCCTTACCTCTGTACCTTTGGGCTCTTGAGAGGTCCCCTGTGGAGGGAGGGAGGGAGGGAGGGAGGGAGAGAGAGAGAGAGAGAGAGAGAGAGAGAGAGAGAGAGAGGAGGCCGACAGCTCTCTGAGATTCTTTTATTCCATTCCCAACCTACAGAAAGTCTGACAGTGTCCATTAAGAGTTTTCAAATACTGGAGAGAAGCTGCTCAATACTGTACAATTTGTTTATCAGCAACATTTCTCAAACATTCAGACCATTCAAAATAATCACAAAAATTCAGAAAAAGTTAGTGTCCAAACTAAGAGGTATAGCCATTTCACATTGATGGGAGCAAAATGGCTAACCTTTTACCAATTTACATAATTGCAGGACAGTCTACTTAAGTTGATGGTATGTAGCCAACAATCCAAAAGAGATATAAGGAAATGAAAGAACAAGAAAACCAGATTGGACAGAAGAGCAGTGTTTGGAGAATATTTCTTCTTTCTGCCATTTTGTCCTCTGCTATAGAAACTCTTAAGCCTCTTAAAAGTCCTCCTCTCTACTCTTAACAATTTTTACCTTAGGAGCTGTTTTAGGGCTAAGATGTTTAGTGAATCATTTTTATCTTTACAAAGATTTAGTCCTAAATTTAAGGGGAAATTCTGAGAAAAACCTCATAATTCTAAGAATTTTCTTAGAATTTCGTCACTAGGAGCAACTTTTAGGCTAAGGAAGCTTTGTGAATATGGGCCCTGGAATATATTCAGAGAAATGTTCTTCTAACTCCTACTCATTAGTTTCCAACTTGAATAAATGGGTGTATTTGATTGTATTTTGATGTCACATTCAAAACATGTAGTCTTACAATATTTTGACATGTTATTCAAGCTTTATTGAACATAAATCCCTGAATGTCTGAATATGAAACTAACTTTAACAGTTCTTTTTATTTTCTTGTTTGTGATCTAAATTTGTTTTCTTTATGTATGTAGCATGTAATTTTAATGTTATACAATGTCAAACCTTAAGTAAAATTACCTAAATCCCTAATTAATTCAATAAGAAAAGCCACGATGGGTGTGGTAAAATATTTTTATGAGCAAAAACAAAAAGTAATACTGATGTGGAGCTTTGCAGCAAGCAGAGAGATGGATGGTGCAGTGGGAAAGTGTGTGAAAATAGAGATGCAAGTCTGGAAACATGGTTAATGAAAACATTTATTTGACTGATGAACATTTTTCTAGACCTGGTTTTACCTGAAGCGTTCAGACTGTGAGTGTGGGTTTCATGTCTGTATCTGTTCAGAGGAATAATGTTTCTTTCTTTTTCCGTTGATATAACAATATCTTAATTGTTTCCATTACACATGTTGATTTTCCAATTGTCCTGGTTATAACTGAGCCTCTCCCCCCCCTCAGCATTGCACGCCTTAGACGTCTTATAATGGATGCTGCAGAGGTCAGTTCTCTTTTTTTTTCTTTAATAAATAATAAATTTAAATTTAATAAATAACTAAAATGAGGGAATATTATTACTAAATTACAGACACATGGGCTCTGTGCATTTTCTGTTTCTGACCTGATTTTCATTTCTGACCTTCTGCATGCCCTGTGGGATCTCAGATCACTGGGCTATTAGTTTTTTATTTGTTTTTGCCCAGTAGATTAACAAGTAGGTTCAGCAACTGCAGAGAACGCTGCAGCTTATAGCTTAAACATTTGCTAATTGCTTAGTGATGATATTAGGTTACAAACACTGCATTAATACCTTCATCAGGATTATGGTGACACAGTTGTGCTCTGCACTGAAATTCATATATGCATTCATTTCATTTATGTATTGATTAATTTAACTAGCTAATTAGCTGGCTATATGTTATTACATATAGCTACGTTAGCTACCACATTTTTGCCTAGTCAGTATGGTTTCCGGGCAACCAAAACATGGAATGGGCCAGTAAACTGGGGCTTACATTTGCCCAGTGGGCTAGCTAATTAATCTATTGTTTTACCACCCAAGTAATTATTGTTCCTTGGTCATTAGCTTTGTGGGGATGTGAAGACCGAAACTTGCACTACTTCAGATGGTGGGACATCAAGCTCTGTGGGATTAGTCATCCCTGTGGATCAGCAGAAGCTTGTAAAAAAGGAAGAACCTGAAGATGAAGGCTATCCCTGTAAGACAACATCAGAGTCCAGTTTATGTCTCAGTAACACCTTTTAGCCTAACAGTGCTTAATGTATGACTGTCCCACTGACTTTTTTTTAAATTGAATTTATGGACTTTTAGGTGGTGGTACATCAAGCCCTGTAGGATGTGTCATGACTAATGACCAACAGACTGGAGGATTCCAGAGGAAACCTATAAAAGTGGAAGAACCTGAAGATGATGAGTTCCTCTGTAAGACATTGTTGTTGATTGAAGATGTTCAAGCAATCTAAAATAAACTATGGCTGAGTGATATCTTAAAGATTATTATACATTATTTTTAGATATTATACCAGAACAGTTAGTTCCAGTCCACTACTTTGATTGGACAAGCGGTGTTCCATGAGACTTGATATGTTGTAAAACAGCACTGGTACATTTCACTGTCTATATCAATCCTCTTGTCTGTGTTTGCAACATAAATTTACATATAAAATAATGCGATATGCGGTACTATAATGCTAAGTGTGTAAAATCAATTTACATTATATATATAAATGTTCCACCATAAATGTTCCAGGTTCTTTTGAGGAAAAGAAAGCAATCTCTGCTGTCTGCATCGCCCTAAAACTCTGAATTTTTCATAACTTTTTGAAGTATTAAAATCATTCCATTATCACAAACCCTTGCGATATGCATATCGCGATATTTACATTTTCGATATTTCGATAATTTCGATATATTGTGCAGCCCTAACTGAAACCATTACTACGCTTACTACAGGCTGTTAGTTAGTCTGTGCATTGCATAGTAACACGCAATGCTTTATCCAACTGTGACTTCTTTGGGAACTATTTTCGTTGCCAGAATAAAAACAAACAAAATATTTGGCCATATTTTGTCTAGAATGTCAGTTACTTTATATTAATTTCTTGTTTATAGAAATGTTGTATAAATGCATGTTCACACTCCCAGTCATGCTTTTGTAGTGAATATCGGCAGGGCTGTGATAACCTGCGGCCTATTCCTATTTCTTCCCCTCATGGTTCACCTAAATATAAAACAGTATTTTTAAACAACTTCTCCCTATATGCAGCTTTAAAGTGACAAAATCCAGAAATCTCCCTAGCCACACAGGGTGCCATGATCGCTTGTTTTTGTTGGGAATACTAAACCTATACAGAAAGCAGAGAAAATGTTATACTACCTTTTTTATATAATTTTATCCTTCTATTTATTTTCCTAATTTTAGTGTTCAAGTTAAAATTAAAATCATTTCATTATAGAATGGCTTAGGTCTATATTCTGTAATAACTAAATGCCTCATAAATAAATGATTCAGAGTATTTTTATGCAAGGTGATAGTTATATGGCTATATGTAGGATAAGTAAATGTATAAGTAGAATGTAATTATTTGGGTAATAATTAACCTATTTCACACAATGTTTAAATTTACGCCTCTGGCAGCTCTCTATCAATGTCAAGAATCTGCATACATTATCCTGTTGTCCACTACTGCTCTAAACTATTTACACATTACAACAGACAGCAGGCAAAAGTTAGCATTATGGCATTGCTGTTATTTTTTTTTTTATTCTTCCCCATGGTTATTGATAGTAAAGGGATTTTAAATGTGTGCAGCCTTATGTTTATTTTCTGAAGGAAACAGGATACCATCAGAGAGACAAAAGGCAACTGAAGGATTATATTGATTTTTCAAGTGCCTCCCCACCTAATAATTGCGGCGGCACTTAACCTAAGTCTGTGAAACAGTCTAATGCCCCCATGTAAATAATAGCATATCTATCAGCCTGTCAAAAGCACTTTCTCTTCAGGAAGTTTGTTCTCATACCCAGTGTTCATTTCCATGAGGTGTTAATACTAGTGGTTTCACTGGTATTCACATACAAGTGCAAAACCTATTAAGTGCATTTGGAAATACTTAACTCTTGTTGCATTCTAAAAATGTGTTTGTTTGGACTCAGGAATTTAATTTGTTGCCTTTTCTCCTTCCAGACTGTGAGGACTGCAGATCCGACTTCACCAACAAGTGTGAAATTCATGGTCCAGCCCTTTTCATCTCTGATACCCCTGTTCCCATGGGGATTGCTGACCGAGCCATACAAACCCTTCCACCCAGTCTAGAGGTTCGAAAGTCTAACATTCCTGATGCAGGCCTTGGGGTGTTTAATAAGGGGGAGACTATTCCACTTGGTGCACACTTTGGGCCATGTGAGGGAGACCTGGTGGACAGAGAGGAAGCCATGAATAGTGGCTATTCTTGGGTGGTGAGTTAGTTTCTTAATACCTGTTTCCTAATGTTAACTGTTAGCTCTTTTTTTTATAACTGCATTGGCATTCATTGAGAATGCACAAGCACGCTTAAAAGGGTCGTATTTGATGTCTCTACCTTTGCATGCTTTCTCAATCTGTGCTTACTGACATGGTCACTTAGTCAGTAAGTAAGAATGATAAGATCCAAACTCTAGCTTTATTCCTAGTGTTGTGGTACTCGATACCAGTCCATGTTTGGTGTTGGTCTCATCTTGGTTTTGCCCTGCTCTCATACTTGGTCTTGAATCAGACTACATTGGCCATGGTCTTGGTCTTGAGTCGACCTTGGCTAAGGTGGTCTTGAACACAACTCTAGTTATTCCCATTAACATTACTGTGCTTTGGAACTAATATATTTGGAACTAATAGTTTTAGAGTTTCTATCACTGGCGGTCCAGCATTTGCACGTCTTTAAAGTCCCTGCCATATTTCTATTCCCCATTGTTCTCCTTGTTTCTCATACCTGGAGGTGTGGCCATGTATCTCAAAAAAATACAGAGATGAGCCACAAAAGTGTTGACAAAGAAAGGATCTGCTCATGATCCAATGTCTACAGTAACATTCTCTATGCCAATTTACAGAGAAATGTATCCAGTGTAACTGGGAGGAACTTCATCATGCAGCAAGACAATGACCCAAAACACACTACCAACACAACAGAATACTTCATCATGGATAAAAAGCGAAAGGTTTTAGACTGGCCAAGTTAATCACCAGACTTTAACCCAGTTTAACATACATTTCACCTCTTGAGGAGAGTGAAGGGAGAAACCTAAACAAACACTAATTGAAAGAAGCTGTGTTAAAAAACTGGAAAAGCATCACAAAAGAAGACTGCAAGAGTTTGGTGATGATAGTGGCTCACCAGCTTGATGCAGTTATTGCAAGCAAAGGATATGTAACAAAATACATTATATTACCAAAAGTATTCGGTCACCTGCCTTGACTCACATATGAACTTAATATGATCAATATGATGTCGGTCCACCTTTTGCAGCTATTACAGCTTCAACTCTTCTGGGAAGGCTGTCCACAAGGTTGAG
>CM074953.1:4111986-4123515 GCA_037577455.1 Pangasius macronema
ATTTGTGTCATTCTCAAAACTTTTGGCCACGACTGTACATTCCCCCCGGTGCTAATGCTAAGGAGGCACTGTGAACTGTATGGGGCTATTAGCAATCTGTAGTATTCACACTCTGACAAACTGTTTATTGGTGCTAGAGATTTCAACCATGTGAATCTCAGGTCAGTGCGCCCTAAATTCCATGTGGGCTGACAAGGCAGCCCTAAGAAAAGTGAGGCCCAAACTGTCCCATCACAGAGGCAAAGTGCACACACACCCAGAGAATCCACAGCCACTTCAAGGACAGTGGCGACACATGGCACAGGCCATCACCAACCTCAGGATCACATCACCTGCCTGTGACAGTGATGCCTCTGTTCCAGATGCAGTGAACAACTTCTATGCTTGGCTTGAGGTGCAGAATTATGTGGGAACAAGGAAGACCACCCCTCCTTACAATGACCAGGTGCTGTGTCTTACCATGGCTGATGTGAGGAAAACTCTATTCAGAGTTGACCCACAGAAGGTGACTGGACCAGAAAACATTCTTGGCTGAGTGCTCAGTGGATGTGCAGGCCAGCTGGTGGATGTTCTCACTGACATCTACAATATCAATGTGCCGTCGTTCCAACATGCTTCAAGGCCACCACCCATGCCAAATAAGTCTTCAGTGTCCTGCCTCAGCGACTCCCATCTTACCATCCCATCACAATCACACCTGTCATGAAGTGCTTCAAGAGGCCATCATGAGCCACATCAAGACCCTGCTGCCCTCCTCACTGGACCCTCTGCAGTTTGGGTACCGTCCCAAGTGCTCAATAGATGATGTCATTGTCATGGAGCAACCACTCTCAGCTGAACATCATTGGCTCCTCCGTTTAGATCATCACCTGGTGGAGAACCTCACCTGGTCTCTCAACACCAGTTCCATAACCTAGAAAGCCAAGCAGCATCTCTAATTTTGGTGAAGGCTGAGATAAGACCATCTCCCACCTCTCCATCCTCACCATATTCTACAGAGGGACTATCAAGAGAATCCTGTGCAGGTGCATCACTGCCTTATTTGGAAATTGCATCATTTCAGATCACACGACCCTGCAGAGAATAGTGAGGACAACTGAGAAGATCATCAGAGTCTCTCTTCCCTCCATCACAGACATTTACAATACATGCTGCATCAAAGCCACCAGCATTGTGGAAGACCCCACGTACCCCTCACACAAACTCTTCACCCTCCTGCTGAAGCATTCAGGCTCTCACGGCCAGACTGTGTAACAGTTTCTTCCCCCAAGCCATCAGACTCCTCAATACCCAGAGCCTGCACTGACATCGACCCACACACATACACAATGAGTTTCGCTGTAAGTATGGGAGGTAATTGATGGAGAGAGGGAGAGAGAGAGAAAGAATGGGTAAGAGAGCTAATGTCTGAGCTAATGGAGATGAACATAGGTCTGGCTTGGTGAGTTAATGTGCATGTGTGTGTATATACGTAATGTGTGTATGCGAATGTATGTGCCACTCCCTTTGGAAATTCTGCACATTTCTCTCTTAAATTGCTGCTGAAATAATTGTAATCAAAATATTATAATGATCACCTGCATTTATGTTGCTAACTAGTATGTTATGTTTACATTTACAACATTATTATTATATTGTAAAATCTATCTGTACTTTGTACTTGTGCTGTTTGCATACATTTGCACAGTAGTCTTATTTATTTCTATGTAGTCTCGTGTAGCCCTGGGTTTATGTAGCACCTTGCTCCTGGAGGAACACTGAAATGACAATAAAGCCAATTGAACTTGAACTTGAACATAATGCTCCAAATGACTTGCAAAGTGACCAAGGCCCTTTGAGGTCACACAGTGAGTTGGGGGTGTCAACTATGAGGTAAGGCAAACAGACAGAGGTGAGGAACTGCAGATATACCACGTCAGTCTCCATGGAGGGAGGCAGTCCCTGTGGCTTTGGTAGTTCCAGGGAGGGAGGAGCTGGGACTGGAGGTGAACCTAAAATGTGCGCCTCAATCTACCCTGGTCCCCTGTGGAGACCACCTCTCACCATCCCAATTGACGGAAGTTGCCAAGTAGCAAGCGGAATTTTCCAACATGTTCTCACCTCCCCTGATCACACTGATCTCATAGACCTCAGGGGTGTTGGCATGCAGCTGCCCCTACTGTTTGCCCAAACACAAGAAACAAGTGGTATGGGAGGAGCTTGCAGCCATGCTTATACATGCTGGTCCAGCCCAGTGGTCTTGGTTTCCAAGGCAGATGGGTCAGTCCGGTACTGTGTGGACTTTAGGAAAGTCAACAAGTGTCTAAATTTGATGCATATCCAATGCCATGCATTGATGAATTGCTCGATCAGTTAGGCACGGCTCACTTTTATTTGACACAGGCTTCGACCAAGGGATACTGGCATATACCCTTGACTCCAGTGTCTTGGGAGAAGATGGCCTTTACCACTCCATTTGGTTTACACAAATTTGTCACCCTTCATTTTGAGTTATTCAGAGCCTCGTCCACGTTCCAACGACTCATGGACAGGATCCTCCACCCACACGCTGTCTATGCTGCAGCCTGTTTTCAGTGAAGTCTGATAAAAAGTTATAGTAATTGTCTTTACACCAAAATCGAAGGTGTAGATGTAGTACGGTTGAGTTATGGTGGTAATTTTCTGTCCCCATGCTGTTTTATTTTTAGGTTCACTTCTCTGATATTAGTAGGATGATTGCTTGAGATAAAAAAAATATATATATATATTTTTAGGATTTCCCGTGCACTAGCATGTTTCCCGAAGCGTAATTGTTCTTCCATCTGGTGCATGAAAATGTGTGTGTGTGTCTCTGTGTGTGTGTGTTTGTTAATTTGTTTTTTTGTGTTCGCTAAATCCGCAGATTTGGCAGGTTCATAGACACTGCGTATAAATTCCCAACTGATGTAATGGCCCGGATTCCACAGCCCTGTTTATTTAGAAGCAAGCAAGCAAACAAACAAACAAACAAACAAACAAACAAATGCGCATGGACACGGACCTGTTTTTTTTTTTTAATCGCTCGAGACTGTATTTTGTATAAATACATATATAAATGGTCAGATGACAACGGTAAAAAAAATAAAAATAAATAAAAAATCGTCATTCGAAATGAATATCCAATCTCGTGCGCGCACTCGGGTTTCGGTGGGGAGAGCGCGCGCTAACGTGTCCAAACTCTGGGACCGTTTTGTGCTGGATCATTCACAGTGGAGCAGAAGTCTAACGCTCGTGAGACCACGCGCTCTCAGGCGCACCGACGCGTAGGGAGAGTAAAAAAAATAAAAGAAATAAGCGTCACGAAGCCACGAGGCAATCGATGCTCATTCTCCGGTAAGTTTCCATTACTCATTACGGTTACAATGGGGATATTTTGTTCACCTGCTCGGGCCAATCACTTATTATTGTTATTATTATTATTATTGGAGCACAATTTAATACCAGTTATAACTTTATTTAAGTGGTTCTCAAAGTGGGAAATCAGCCATAGGATTTACCTTCCCCCCAAAAAAAACCGAAGCAGCAGTTTGCATCCAGGTTTTTGAGTAAATACATAAGATTTAGTTAAACCTTACTCATTGTAGCATGGGGATAAATAAATAAAAAAGTGGATGCAAAGTGCTGCCTGAATTTAATCTGGATAAATCATATATTCTTCTGTAAGAGCTTTATCCTGGTCAAGGTTACGGTTGATCCAGAACCTGTGCCAGGAACACTGGGTACAAGGCAGGAACACACCCTGGATAGGATTTCTGCAGGGCATCATGTGTGGCATTTACCTGAAGGTAAAATTAGGTTTCCTTTATAGGAATAAAGCCTGTTTTTCCTTTCAAGCAAGAATATTATTAGACCAATCTACCTTTTTTTTTTTCTTTTTTTGCCTGTCTTGGATTGTGGTGATCTACTGTACATGACTGCCTCTGCCCAGTGTTTACGTACGCTGGACAGTGTATATCACTGTGCTTTACATTTTATTACTGACTGCAAATAATCTACACAGCACTGTGAACTGTACTCTAGAGTTCAGTGGCTCACCGTCTCGCTTTTATTTACAAATCTCTCTTAAGCCTTGTTTCCTCCTATCTTTTTCACATCTTTCAAATACAAATGGTCAGTATGTCCTACGCTCTAAAAACAGGTTTCAGCTAGCTGCTCCCCAGGTCAGGTCATAAACAAGTGAAAAAGCCTCTTTAGCGTGGAACACTGTACAAAAGGACCTAAAACTAACTGAATTGGTTTCAGTCTGAGAAACTTTTTTTTTTTTACACAAAAAAGGAGTTTTAAAGGATGTGGAAACTGCCTCAACTGGTAAATGCTGCTGTAGATAATTGCTGTTTTTCAATTGCTGTTATCTATTCGCTGTTGTCTGTTTGCTTGTTGAAACTTTGTATGCTGCCCTCTTTGGACAGGTCTCTCTTGAAAAAGAGATTTTTAAACTCAAAACTAAGAAATAAATCATGCACACACGCATTCGCACTTAGGAGCAATTTGGCATTTGGTGGTTGGATTTTCATTTCATTTAGCTACATTGTTGGAAATAATAACTCATCTTTATGAGACCTATTATACTGATTATTGAGTTCTTATAGTTATTAGTGTGTTTAAACGGGCACCTGAATCGAATGGGTTTAAATGTAAACCTCAGTAACCCAAAAACAAGACGCCTGCAAATAATGTCTTGGACCTAATGTGTTCTGTCACTGAAAAGTTCAGGACTAGAAAGCTTTATGACTCTGATAAATAGCAAAATTTTACTGTACACATTTAAAAAACTTTCAGGAAAGAATCTATTTGTAGTGCTAGGAAATTTATTGGGTGTCTGGCTACAAAAAAGTTTGAGAACCATCTAACCACTTCTTGTGTCATTTATTTGTGGGAGGTCTGCAACAAGAGCGGCACAATGAAATAATTCCAAACTCAAAACTCAATATTCCCCTGCAGAATCTACGTATTGCATTAAAGTGTCCAACATTATGGGTATAATTGTAGTAACATGTTAATGAAGCGTTAGAAGCAAACACTCTAAACATGCTGGGTTATATGTACCACTCAGTTGCTGGGTTTGGGTCAGGTAGTTGGTCGATGTGACCCAAATTGGTTTTATAATGGGTAACTCAGTATACTTGGCTAGAGATATGGACCTGAATTTTATAAAATGAAATGTATAATTTAGTTGAACCTCTTGAAATGAGATATTTTTCTGTAGATATTATGCAGGCAATAACATTTTAACATTTAGTTTGGCTTGATAGCTAGCGTTAGCCTGCTGACAAAAAGTAGTCCAGTTAACGTTATTTGATGGCAAAATGTGGCTTATTGTAAAAAATCAAACAAATTATTCATTTTTTGTAAGAATATTGTAAACATTGGATTACATTATTACATAATTTTTACACTTAACATTAAGTTACTTAACTAGAGGAGGTATATGGAGGTAATAAATGAGGAGATGAAGCTAGTGGGTNGCAAGTGTTGAGGATGCAGAAGATAGGGATAGGTGGAGAGTGATAATTCGCTGTGGCCACCCCTGAAGGGAAAAGCCCAAAGAAGAAGAAGAAGAAGAAGATTAATTTACTTAACTTTGGGCTGCTACGTATCAATTAACATCAATTCTAGCTAGTTAAAAATTACCTCATGTTTTCTCTCTAACAGTATCTCAGATCATTGGCGAGTGTTGGAATTATCCTGCCTTTGATATTTGTTGATATTATCATGTTTTAGTTGAGTGCTTTTACTCTTGGGTGTCTACAGCCCAGAAATGTAGTAGTTTTACAAACGAACCCTGCAAGCTGGCCAGCATTGTAACCCAGCATCACTGGTTTAAAACATCATATGCTGGGTTAGTCCATATTGGACCCAGTGCTGGGTTTCCAGTTTGACCCAGATTGGGCTATTTTTCATTTGAAATGTATTATTTCCCTAAATAGTTCTTCTACCTACCATGACCTGGTCTTGTATTATTAGACATGCTTGTATTATTAGACATGCTGCCATAAATAAGAGCTTCGACAAATAAACCAACTCGCTGATCCACGACTGGTAAAAGAAAGAAGTAATGCAGAAAAAAAAGGGGTAAAGAGAATAGAATGAAAGGAGACCAAAACAGCCGACACAAAACCCGGCAACAAGAAAAAAAAACTTCTTTCCATGAGTATTTGATATGGGCTGACTAATTAGAAAATATGGAACCCTCATGTATAAGGTTTAGAAACAAAAACTTAAAAAAAAAAAAAAACTTTTTCTTCCCAGGTAACTATAATATGGTTTTTGAATTGTCTATTAATTTCAGTGTTATAATTTGTCAGATACAGAATTCATAATCGAAAATTATATGCACCCATCAAGAATACTAGCAAAATATATCGTTAGCCTCATACCATAATTGCCTAAGTCATGTTTGACCAAATATGATTTGGGCAATTATGCTATGAGGCTAACGATATTGTATAAAATAAACATTACACACTATGATTCACAGTTTCTACTGAACCAACATTTTAAGAGTAGTATTTCCATCATAGTAGTTCCTGTTCCTACATGTTCCTACATGTTCTGTCCAGACTTAAACAATTTGATCAGTTACTATTTTGTGCAAGAAAGTATTAGTAATTTACACACACACACACACACACACACACACACACACACACACACACACACACACACACACACCAGTGCTGTCATGCTGGCCAAGGTCTGGCTTTTCTATGTGTTAGATAACTGCCAAGCTGCCAACACGCAATTGCGCAAAAATAACTGCTGGAGTCCCGGGCTCTCACACAGAGATCCTCATCTGATCCCAATCCTACACCTGCTACTCTTGACACACACACCCAAGGGGTTCAGCTGCTGGTAGAAACAAGAAAATGGCATTTTATATAGGCCTGTTTTTCACTATAGTGTAATTAATTCCAAAAATATTATTTTTTCTTTGCTTAACCTGTGCTTCAACTACAGCACCACAGAGTGTCCTATTTTATAGGTTTGAATCCAATAACATTTAATTACAATCTCATTCAACCTTAACAATATTTAACATTGAAGTAGCACACATTACACGACAGGTGTTTGATCCCTACATACACTTCTGTCTCTATCCTATTTTATCCAATTTATCCCATCTAGCAAATAAAAATAAAAAGCTGTTATGCCTCCCTGAACCTCATGATCTTTGCTAATCTACATATATATATTAATTATAGTAGTGAAATTATTTTCTTTGCATATCCAAGCTTCCCAGTGTTCCTGGAGCAGAGAGGGTTAAGGGTCTTGCTCAAGGGCCCAACAGTTGCAGCACATCCAGTCTAACAAACCTTATAGTCACAGTTTTATATAACTAGAATTTTTTGTTTAATCAATTGTAGAACAATTCCAAGACAAGAAAGGATAAACTGTGGCAATTGTGATAATTTTGGCAAAACAGCATCTCCACAATAATCACTAGTTTCCACTCTCCTCTGTTGTTGTAGGTGGAACTCCAGATGTTTGGGGAAGCTGCTGACTGGTGGATGGTATATTGGTGGGTGGCTCAACTGTGCATAGTAGGTGTGTCAGTTGAAGGAATCCCACCTTTGCCATGCCCTCAGAATTGTGAGTGCTTACATGAGCCTCTCAAGGTCAACTGCTCCTCATGTCACTTAAACTCTGTACCGGAGGGTATCCATAAAAACACACAAAGCCTCAGTTTGGCCAATAATCTACTGCAGACACTTGAAAAACATCAGTTCTCTGAACTGGAACAGCTTCAGGAACTGGATTTGAGTGAAAACATGCTGACAGTGATTGAAGTGCAAGCATTTTCTGGCCTGCAAAACCTTCTCATTCTGAGGATTTCCCAAAATCGGCTTAAGGTCATTCTGGTCGGAGTGTTCTCTGGACTTCAGAGTCTCCGTGTGCTGGACATTAGCAAGAATGAAATCCTTGTCTTTCTCAATGACATGTTTTATGAGATGCCATCTCTACAGAAGTTGGAAGTGAATGAGAATGATCTTGTGTTCATCTCAAACCGTGCCTTCAGTGGCCTACTATACCTTCAGGAACTTAACCTAGATGGGTATAACCTTACTTCAGTCCCAACTGAGGCACTGTCACAGCTTCCCAGGTTGGTGCGGCTGAGTTTCTGTCACACTAGCCTCACAGTGCTACCCAACAATTCATTTAGGCAGCTGACTCAGCTCAGGGAGCTGACACTGTCCCACTGGCACAGGCTGGATACACTATTACCTAACAGTTTGAATGGACTCAACCTCACCTCTCTGACACTCAGCTACTGCAACCTGAGCTCTGTGCCATATGCTTCTTTGCACCATCTGGTCTATCTGCTCTACTTGGACCTGTCCTACAACCCTATCACCTCCATCCAGCCACATCTGCTCAGAGACCTTCTACAGCTGCAAGAGTTCCATTTGGTTGGTGGGAATCTGAAGAAGGTGGATCCAGGTGCTTTCCATGGCCTTGTTCACATTCAGCTATTCAATGTATCATTAAATCAGCTGTCAACACTGGAAGAGACTGTGTTCCAATCAGTAGGGACACTTCAGGTGCTTCGGCTGGATGGGAACCCACTTGCTTGCGACTGCCGACTATTTTGGGTGCTGCAACGTCATCTGCATCTAAATGTTGATGGGCAGCCACCCAGCTGTGCCTCACCTGCACAGGTGCAGGGTAGAACATTCCAGGAGTTCACGGAGTCTGAGCTTCCAGTGATGTTTATTTGTAGATCGGCACATATTATAAACCGCAAGCCACAGGAGGTGAGTGTGGACGAGGGCCAAACAGTCCTGTTCTTTTGCCAAGTGGATGGAGACCCTTCCCCCTCTGTCATCTGGGTGAGCCCTCAGCGGACGCTTCTGCCCACCACAGGTCGGATCCGTGTGCTGTCCAATGGAACCCTTGAGGTGCGTTATGCACAAGTGCAAGACAGTGGCATGTACTACTGCTTTGCATCTAATGTGGCCGGTAATGACAGTATTTCTGTCAGTCTGCGGGTGCGAAGTTTTCTCACTTCCTCGTCTCGGAACCGCTCTGCCCACTTCTTTCTTGATGGCTGGAGTTTTACATCCACCCATCCACCAGTAAACGGCTCATACGATTCTAAGCCATTTCCATTTGACTTGAAGACGCTGTTAGTTGCTGTAACAATGGGCTTCCTGTCATTCCTGAGCTCTGTGGCAGTTTGCTTTATATTCATGTTCTTCTGGAGTCAGAGCAGAGGGCAGATCAAACACACAGCCACAATTGACTTTGTACCTCACAGAACAGGAGGAGGATCTGGGGGAGGACGGACCAGAATGGAGACTGGCAGATTTACCATGAAGCTCATCTGATGCCTGAAGCTAGAACAAAACTGCCTGATGAAGTGTATAAGAGATGCAAAAAGACATATGAATGCATAAAGCCATATTAAGAGGGAAACATGGTCTTCAGATGTTGGTCTGCACCAATATTGATTGTGAAAAAGTGATTACGCACAAGGTTTCACTGGAACATGCATTAGCTAATGCTGTCAGACAATGGCCAATATATGTGAGGGTTTGGTGAGGTGCATGGACTTATGGTAATTATAGTAATGATGATGATTTCCAAGGAAGTATGAGCAAAATGACAAACGTATACAGTTTTTCTATGATTGTACTATATGAAATATAGGGGCTTTTGGTAGTGTTTAGAGTTCTAGAAATGACAGCAATGCAAGAAAAACTAAGATTTATCACAGAAAGCAGACAGAAATCAAATAATGCCCATATTAATCTGTCCATAAGTACTAACAAGTGACTCGTGACTTGACGAAAAGTCGCTTACGTACTGCATATGTGATTATTCAAAACGGATTATCTATATCAGAACTTCCTCTGAATGAAGCAACGATCATAAGTACAAGCTGCTGATCTCATTCGCCATTGTACACAGCATGAGAGCATGTGAGGAGAGCTTAGCTTTACAACAATTAAGTGTGGTGTAACAGGATAGCTGAATGTGTATGAATATACAGACATGCATGTCTTTATTTTATGAATTGCTTGTATGTACAGTATAGAAGACACCATATCATATTATTACATGCCATTTAATATATGTTAAACAAAATATATAAAGTGTAGCTCCAGAATAAATTTGCTATGCAGATGATAGAAAGCTATCACCAAATTTCCGGTACTAACCCAATACTAACATGCAACAGACAGGTCGGGACATTTGACTTACTTATTGCTGAACGTATCAGTCACATTATTATTTAAGATAATAAATGAAAAAGCTGCATTACACTTTTGTGCTCTAAACATATGGATCTCCCTTCTACAAGAAATTTATCAAGCACACTGTATGAGCAATTTTTTAAGACAGTACACAAAATATCATTTTGTAGTTTTGTTTTCCTATGAATTTTAGTATGTTTATTTTATTTTTATTAATGGTATTGATCTATTTATGACTTGTATACATCCATCCATCCATCCATCCATCCATTTCCTGTATCGCTTATCCTACACAGGAGCCTGGAGCCTATCCCAGGAGATTCGGGGCACAAGGCAAGGGACATCCTGGACTGGGTGCCAACCCATCACAGGGCACAATCTCACACACGCACACACTCATTCACACACTATGGACAGTTTGGAAATGCCAATCAGTCTACAGCGCATGTCTTTGGACTGGGGAGGAAACCGGATTACCTGGAGGAAACCCCCGAAGCATGGGGAGAACATGCAAACTCCACGCACACAGGGTGGAGACAGGAATCGAACCACGAACCCTGGAGGTGCGAGACAAACATGCTACAACATGCAACATTCTGTTGATGTATTTGAATTCCAATGTTTAGTTTAATATTATGTAAAGAATTTTGAGATTCACATTTATTTATTTATTTATTTCAATGACATTGGAACCTGACTTCTGACTGCTAATGCAGTATCTTGTAAAGTATAAATAATGTATAAATATATATATAATTATGGCTAGGACTATTAGAGAGTTAAAAGTCTATAACGCTTTCATCTGTCCTAAGATAATATTGGCTATTCTTTTTTTTTTTTAAAGTTGGTTGGAGAAACACTGCTTAACACTGATTATGTAATTACAGTTTCATTTTCAAGGTTAAAAGCAATACACAGAAAAACTGTAATAATGACCTACAAAGCACATTAGTTAATGACCTTCAAAACACAGTAAGCAAATCTAATTGCAATTAAAATATAGTTTTGCATATATTAAAATGAGCCATATGTAGTAACTACATGTCAGTAAACTACAGCATGATTTTTTCCCCCAAATTCTTTGAATGTGGCTTTGAAAGTTTGTTTGCATTTCTTTTTATTTCTATTTTTTTTCTTGCTAGATAGTGAAACTACCACAATATTTCATGTAATATATGTTTTTCCACCAGTTCTGAGAACTATGCAAAGTATTAACCATTAATCCTGATGTATTGTTCTGGATGTTAGTTACTCACCTTAGTAGTAGCAGAGGAAATTAAGCTTCTCGTTACAGTCTCTGTTCTCCCAAACATGT
>CM074953.1:4253472-4266210 GCA_037577455.1 Pangasius macronema
TTGTGAATAGTGTTTGCCTTTTTTTGTTTTCAGGATGTCTTTGATGTTCAAATGACTTGGAGACAGACTACTTGTGTATAGTTCAGTCTTGCAGTACTTACACATAGCTCTGTAGCTGAATATAAGGATGTAGCTTCCTTGGAATAGGAGTATAGTTATGCTTTTTCCAAGAAAAGCTTGGGGAGAAGCATTGCAACCACATACTTTAAGGCCACACCCACATGTGTATATATATATATATATATATATATATATACATATATCGCTAGCCTCATAGCATAATTGCCCAAGTCATATTTGGTCAAAAATGACTTAGGCAATTATGGTATGAGGCTAACGATATATATTTTTGAAAACATCAAGATGGCCAAAAGTTCAAAAAGGAAAAAAATGACAAACACAAGGATTCATATGCATGGACTGACTATGAGGTCAAACAAACTACTGCTCAAGGTTACACTTCTAAAATCTCCTAGCATATGCTCAGGTTCATAATGTGACATGTTTTAAAAAACACATTTTCCCATCCACACAAAAACAGTGAAAACAAGTGACCTGTGGAAGGAAGGACAAAATGTGAGATATCTGTATGCATGTGCATAGGGCCTAAGTGTGCTCAGCATATCTATATATCATTCAGCATATCTATAGAGTGTATCACACATTGGGCCTCATTTATCAAGCAGGATACAAACGGATTAATTCCTAAATCGTTTGTATGAGTGTTTACACAAGGACTGCAAGGTATTCGTGCAAATCCTGTAAATTCAGACAAACGTTCATATGATACTAATAATATAATATGCTCCGGATTGTGTGTAAATTGCTTCTTTTCATTTAGCAAACACGCTTATAAGTGCGACTTATAGAAGTGCTTCTTAGTCTCTATCAAAAACACACCCTCGTAGTAGTATTTACAGTATATTATAATCTAAAATAATTAAAGAATATGAAAAATAAAGAAAGCAAGCCAACACAAACCCACAAATTAAGTCAAATAAAACTAATCATTCAGTTATGACAAAAAAAAAAGGCACTGTATAAACGGAGGACAATCTGGTCTGTCTGCACATAGCCGTAAACCTTAAAAAATTGCGACAGCTGACAAGATTTAGTGCTTGTTTTTATTATTATTGTTATTATTATTATTATGAAATACTTTTACTGGCATAGAAGTGAGTCAAAATAACTTCCATTTCTGTTTTTCGGCTTTTACTCTCATTGTTAATTTCGTGCTCCCAGCTGTCTGTGCAATTGAACTTTTATGGCCTTTTGTGGATGTCACTACATGCTAATGAGCTGTGTTGGGAAAATGGTTTGCACTTTACAGGTGATCAGTATACCCATGCAAATACAAAGAAAATCAGCCTTTGCGAAGTCTAGCGGAAACATTTAGTTCGGTTTGGCTTACATTTACACACAGATCTCCTAAAAGGCAAGAAAGACAAGATAAATGAGGCCCATTCGTCCCCTTTTAAACCCTCATGGGATTCAGCAGACATCATTGGCCATGCTGGCATGCTGCCCCCAAATTATTTCAGAAAGCTGACGGACTATATTACCATCTCAGACTGCTTGGAGTGTTCTACAGTTTGAGATGTGGTAGAGAAGCTTAATTGATGAATACTGTAGGCTAGATCCTATGTTTGTTTCCCCATGTTAGCTCTGTACATGCCTCCTCCACCTGGTGAGATCATTTGTCAGTGAAAGGACCAACACAACATGGCAGCCATTCAATTTTGTCCATCTGGATGGTGCATAGATGCCAGTTGCTAACACAGGCAGAATCTCAGAGCCTAATCAAAACTCCCAGATGAAGCTTCTCTCCAGAAGGAATCTGTCATTCTCCTCACTCAGTGGAGGACATTCTAGCCAAACTCTTACAAGTGTCTGCCATTAGGAAAAGGGCATTATGCTCCAAATCCACATTCCCTAGATGAGCAGTACATGCTCAGGTGACCAGAACCAAGTTCTGAAGGCTAGAATCTCTGGGTTTCTGCAAGTCAGCCAGAAACTGCATGAACCTTCAGCCAGAAAGCCAAACTATTTCTTTAACCAAGCGAAGGACCAAGCCTTCTCTCAAAGTAAATTGCTGATCAAGTTTCTGTTGTTCCTTGGATCCTGTCCAAACAAAGTTTTTGGTTATGAGCTGCAGCTCAAGAGATGTCCAGCTATCTTGCTATCTATGAAAGGAAGCAGTCAGAGAAATAGGATGATCAAACAGCAAAGATTCTATTCAAGTTACTTCCTTTAAGAAGGATGGAGTATAACATTCCACCTTGAATTTGTGGTGGCTGAATCTATAATTCAAGACAATCTTCATAAAGATCTCACATTCATGTACTTCACCTTCTTGTCCATACCTTTGATTACCACGTCTTGTCCCAGACACCATATAACTTCACGAGGTGCAGAGCCTACTCCATCTGGACAAGGCTGCATAACCACAAACCTTTGGTTTCCTTCCTTCTCAAAGCTTGTCCACCAGGAACACAGAGCAAATGGAACAACATGGGTATCCCCTATGTCCCCTGTGTGGCAGGGAAACTCTTGTTCAGACCCAGCAACACAGTAAGAAACCAAAAGACAAGCAAAGCAAAGATTTGTATATTGGTGGAGCAAAACTTCCATTTCATATGCACATAGGAGGGCAGATTCCTCAAGTTAAGTCTCATTGGTTCTCCTACACTCAAAGAACCAGGACATACACATTCTGGATAGAGAAGACAACTGGTTTAGAAGAGGAATAGTGGAGGCCATCAATGTCAAACTAGATTAGCCATCTCTGAACCACAAGAGATAGTACTGGTGTGTCACTCCTCCAAGGTTCGGAGTTCATTCATGTGTCTGTTTGAAGTCTTCCTGTGCGAGTTTCCTCTAGGTACTTTAGTTTCCTCTCAGCTCCCAAAAACACTGGTCTAAATGATGTATTGTAAGGAATTGTAAGGCATATTCCTGCCTTGTTTCCAGTGTTCCCTAACAGCCTTTGGAACCACCACAATCCTGACCTCATGTTTTACCTACCTCAGATGTATTGCTGATTCACCGATTTGTATTTCCACCCTTTTTAACATTCCATTCATTCAGTGAACAAAGTATACATCTATAATCCTATATGGTGTATAGTGTAGCTTGAAAAAGAGTCAGAGCTTATGTAGGTGTAGCTTTGTTTAAGGGAATTCCGTTAGTTTCCTGTCTGAAATGGCAAGAGTGGGAGTGGTTGGATCAGGTTCTCCAGGGTAACTGCTGCTGAAGCTGATTGTTTGTGAGCAGGCTGAATAGGTACAGTAGGTTGGAGCCCGGCTGTGGAACCTGCAGAGTTTCAGGTAGGAGGGAGCTTGGGTTCTGTAAAAGACCAAAGCATTCGCTAGGCCCCCTCTGCTTTAAACACCACCTCTCTTCTCTGCTCTCTCTCTGTTCTTGCTCTTTTTGTATTCTTCTATAATGTGTTTTCTCAGAATGTTTTGTTCCTTTGTGTTTTTTTAATTCTACCCAACTGCTCCTTGCTTTTTATTTTCCTTTCTCTCTGCAACCCTTCTGGTTTATTTAACACTCCTAACACTCAGTTCCTCTTTAATGTCATATACACATCTCCATCTGGTCCATCTTCCACTCTTCTTCCCCTCTCCTCTCCTCTCATCTCCTTTCCCTTCTTGCCCTCCTGTTCCCCTCTCTGTTAGGATGATCCGTATTCCTCTCTGGGTTCGGTTGAGCAAAGCATGGTTCCAGGAGGGGAGGGGGTTCTTCCGCTGAACCCCATCTCGGCTCTCTCCTCCGCAACCAGCTCCCCTTGGAATGGAGCTCTCCCTCCCCTGCCCCCACACCTGCACATCAGCCAGAACGGTGATCTACGTGGCAATACCGGCTTCCCCGGCGCAGCCATCACTACAGCAGCTGGGGCCGCAGCCTGCTGGGCCACTCAGGGAGGGAGGCTGGGCTAGTCATGTGCCCTTTGAACACTGGGAGAGCTTTGTGCTGTGCAAATACATGCGCATTGTTGCTAGCAAAAATATTATCAGTCCTCACATCCCAGCATGAGTCTGTGGCTGAAGAATCTGTAGTCAGCTTACCAGCCATCTGTCCATTTTTTCGCTTTTATCTGTCCATTAAAGGTAACGTCAGCCAAAATTGCTAATGAAATGAAAATAAACTGAATTTTAGCAATTTTAGCTNGCTTTGAGTTTCCTAGGAATGCTAGCAAGGAAAGTCCCTCTTTAGATAGGGGGCTGTGTAATAGTGTGTGAGGATTAGGTTCTGTCAGAGCTCTAATGTTCTGTTAAGCTGCGATTAATGTGCTATTGGCTTAAGCATTTGGTATATAGACATTTTTTTTTAAATATATAAACATTTAGACTATTGTTAGTTTATCTGAAAGTTTCTAAAAAAGCAGAATGACTCATAATTGGGTATAAATGCCTAAAGCGAATATTAATGAGGCACTATTTTTAATGTCACAAGGGCTGTGAAAACAAAAGTGTGAGGATATGTTTACATTTCCATGATTCAAAGAACTAATTTCTATAGCTGTGACTTGTAGATTTGCTGTTAGTGGCTCTAGGATTGAGATTTTCAAGAGGTGGATATTTTTCCCTGAGGATTAGTGGTGTACTTCAACAGCTGTGATACGAGTCATTTCGTTTTTCTTTTTAACTATCGATCTGAAGCGTTTGTGCGTGTCTTTGTGTGACTGCCATCTATCACTCATACCATTCCCATGCCTCTTGCTATTGTAAACGTGCGTAGCTTATATGTGGATGATATATTCATTATTAGAAACTAAGGTGTGAATGCAATGACAGGGATTTTATAAATGCCACCCAATATTCCTGGACAATTAACCTGTCAAACAAAAGGCTAAGTGGACTGTCATTGGACACTAAGCCACCTGCTGCCCTCCTGCGCTCACTTTGTCTTTCTCTCCCTCAGCCGATCTATGGTGGGCACACCGGAACATGATTGGACCACAGCAGCGCGAAAGGATATGTGACTGGACCCACGCCAGTCCAGGAACCTCTCTTGTTTCTGATTGGTTGAGAGAGGAGAGAGAAAGAGGAAGAGCCTGAGAAAAAAAAAAAAAAACATCACTCTGACATATCAAACCCCAAAAAGCACACAAAATCACATACACAAGAGCACATTCTTTATGTCTCTCTACTTTTTTCTCTCCCTCTCTTTTCCTCCCTGAGCCAAAATAACGACAATCACCTCTTTTTTTTTATGTAGTGGATTGACAAATTAGCTACTCGGTGCTGTTTATTCTATTATTTATTCGGCCATTATTACTTTAGGATCGTTGGTACAAATTAAAGTTACAAACAGAGGGACTTGATTCATGTATCCTCTTTTTTTTTTTACCTCAGACTTTCTCTCTATGTCTTTCCCTCTCTCAGCAGGCGTGTTTGTTGTATTCAGCATGATGGCTGTCGAGGGGTTGTGTTGGTCTTTGCGTGTGTGTGCGGTTATGGTGTGTATTACCAACTCCATAACCCACAAGCCTCCAAGCTCTAATAATGACTCTTAATTTTTGTTCTTGTAATTTTTTTTTTTTCCTATAATGAGCCTTTTCAAACTTTTTATGGTGTGGTCTTTTCTGAGCCAATCAGATGTCGCCATACTGCTCAGAAAGCCCTTCCTGTGCCGCGCAGTGGGCGGCGCCTCTTCTCTGTGCCTAAAGAGCTCTATACAAAACAGGGGAAATGAAAAAAGAAAAAAAAAAAAAGAACGTCATCGACAGGAGCGCACAGGACACTCCAATTTTTCAAGCTGTGGAGTTTGAAAGAGTATGATGTTTGATTAATATTGTCTCTGTTTGGACTTTGCTGCTTTAAGGACTTTTAAGGATCAGCATCCCTTCATCATCTCATCCAGTCGATGGGACGGAAATGACGCGAGCAAAGATACAGCGCCACCGTATGTGTGTGTGTGTGCGCGCGTCTAAGAGCAGAAACAACCTGCTTCAGTGAGCAAGACCGTGTGTAGCATCCGTCTGCACATGAACGATGGGACGTATTCTGCGTACAGGTGCTTCTGGGCATCGATGCAAATGGATTTGTCTTTTCCTTTGTGAGCGTGTGCATGCATGTGCGTGTGAACTAGAGAAATAGGGAATAGGAAAGGGATCAGATGGAGAACACCAAGGATGACCATGGTTTCATCAGCTAACGGCAGGGACCCGCCTTGAGAGGAAACTGCAGTAGAGACAAAAAAAAAAATCTATATGATCTAGTATTTATAAAGTCTAGCTTTAGTATTTATAACTCTAGACCTATAGCCCATCTTTATTCTATTAGACTTTATTTAAGCACAAATATACCCATTACCAATGTACTATAGTGTGGTAATGTATTATACTACTCTCCTAAAGCATGGAGACACGCACATACACACACTTATACACACACTCACACTGATCATAGAAGGAAGTAGTAGCATCATACCTCATTCGGTCCTACTGTTATCTTCTTTCCATTAGGCGCACCGCATCTATCAATCCGACGCTTCTGTTCGGTTTTCCTCGCCGTTTGATTGGAGTTTTTTCTGAGATCAGTAGCTGATTTCTTTCGCTTGTGAGCTTCAGTTGGCTTTGATGTACATAAGAGCTGAGGATTCAAGACCTGTTGATTTCTATAGTTTTATTCATTTTACCAAGTCCTATCGTTTTTTTTCTGATTCTTCCTTGATGTTCGATAGATGATTACACACATATACACCATTGGTTGGTTTTGCTGGTAGGTTTTTAGTCACTTGCTTTTTATTTATTATGATTCTTCTTCTTCTTAATATTATTTTTTCTGTGGTGGTTGAAAGTATTGATAACTTATTATGTCTGCACTTCAGATATTATTTATTTAAAGAAAAATTACAAAAAAAAAAAATCTAATCGTGCCCCGTGCCTAACTGTTCTGGTTCTGAAACTTCGGTTAGAAAGATGGCTCTGCTTGTTTGGATCAGAACCAGTAATAAATGAAATACGAAGCAGAACCTTACAATACTCTAGTCACCTTTTGTGTATAAAAGTCCTCCTGAGAAAGATTGTGCTGGTGAAACATTTTCTCCCATCGTGTAGCGCTATATTTGTTTTTTAGAGTCATGAGATTTTGTATCTAATCTTCAGAATGAAACGCCCAGAGCGGGTCTACTCCTACCCTTAAACTTAGCCATAGACATGGACAAGCCATACACACCCTGTCCTTCTTACGGGCTTTAGGAGCGTAGGAATGTATATATTTCTATAGAACCACAGAAACACGTACCGGCAAAGGAAAGGCTCAGTGTTTAACAAATGTGGGACACCTCAGCATATGGAGAAATGTTGTGAATGTTAATATTGTTAAGAAGACAATTATTCTATTCAAAATATGACTATTATTGTAATTATCATTGCTTTCATTTTCTTGATGATATGATTATTGATTGATCAGAAATTTCTTTCATTTTGTGAATATGAGTTTACTATTATTCCAGAAGTTTAAATAATTGGACAAATTAATAAATAGATATATGCTAACCTTTAATATTTGTTTTCGGTTCCATTTTTTTCCTCAGTTTCCTCTGAAACACTATTTTACTCTTTAGTTTTGTCTTAAAAGCCAGATAATGAAGTCTGTAATAATGCAAATTACTACTGTAATGAAAATTAGTTGTGTGTGTGTGTGTGTGTGTGTGTGAGGTCACTGAGCTCCAACACCACAGCTAATAAACACGCTACATTAGATGATAGAGGCTGAACGTCTTTGGATGGTTAACCGTTCTAGCTTTCTAAGAATGCTTTCACACCTATTAGTCCGTTTACTGAATCTGAATCCTAGTGAATTCACATTACACATAATTACAACACACTATAAAGCAAAAAAAAGGTGTTGGCTGAGGGGGTGTAGGGCTGAAATGCATTGGCAGGAAATATGGCGACTGCTCCTGTCAGTGTGAGAGAGACGGCAAGTTCGAATCCCAACAATGCCACAGCCAGCCCTGGCCAGTGCTCTCAGGGTGGGAGGGATTACGTTACGGTGTGTCTCCTGTCAATCACAGCGACACTAGCCAATCTGTGAGTTCATGTATGTGGACGAGGCCAGATGGCGCTTTCCTCTGAGAGTGTTATGCTGCACTGTGACGCAGCATGTGGAGCAGTTTGAAAAGATGCAGTTGGCTGGCGTCACGTCCCAGAGGAACGATGTGTGAGCCCTCACCCTACTCGGGTGTTAGCCGTCACGTGATAAGGGAGAGTTTAACTAGTGGGTGGGATTTGGCAAGAACACACTGGGGAGAAAATAGGGAAAAATATGATGACTGAACTTTATGCGAAATGTAAATGAGAACATGCTGAAGTTACACTTTGTTCTGTTCAAATTAAAATAAGGATTTTTTTACAATTGTCTTGGAGTAATTCTACTTCAATTAAAGGTTAGACTTCTCTCCAATTTTCACTGTTAGATTAAGCTGCTTTACCATGAAGACATTTTGCATAATCTTATGTATATTTACAATAATTCAGGAGCTGACTGTTACCTGTAAGAGTGTTTAAAGCCAAATCAGGACTTGAAACTGTTTTCTCATGATTAATATATTTATTCAGCATCAGATTGTTACTATGTTAGTATGCTCGATCAAAGTACATTCTGTGTGACCATTTAGTGCAGAATCAACTGTGATATAAATCATCAGTTCATCCACAGCAGGATGACTGCTGAGACGTTCACGTTTACATCCTTCAAGACGGTCACGTGTCAGTAAGGCACAAAGCAAATTCATCCGCATAAACGAAACGGTTAGCATATTTCCCTGTTTAAACAGTTAAGAAATGTGCGTTTGCAGCTCTCTTATTTCCAGTAGAATCGGGCATTTTATGATTAGCATAATCTGTGCAGGAAAAAGTAGCTTCCAATTGGATGCAGCACTTGATTAAAATACACAAACATTAATGCTGATATCAAACACACACACACACACACACACAAAAATACATAAAGTCATGAGAAGACGTCATTCGTGCGAACATGGGGGACTTGTGAGAACTTTGTTTAAAGGTGAGGTTTGTGATTTTAAAGTGTGTTTCTAAATCTATAACAAACCTAAAATTCCAACTATAGGTTAGAAAAACTCGACTGTAATGTTTCCATTTATCAGATTTGGCTAATTTCTTAATTTCAAGCTTCAGATGAGATTTTTGAGATTCTGGCCCAGAAATTAACCCCACCCCCAGCTAGAAAGTAACACACACAGGATATAGCTTTGACATAGACGGTGGGGTCAAAAGGCTTCTTAAAGCTTGTTAAAGATTTCATTGCCAGTGCAGTTCACCCCATAGTCAGCAGAGAGCACAAACTGCTAACAAACTGCTCCTTCAGACCTTTAGATTAATGTGACTAAACCTCTGCAACAACAAAACTGGCTTTTAGTGTTTATATGATCACAGAGTGTCCGTAAGCACGTCGTGTTTCAGTATGAAACGTCCTGTCCTTCATTTCACATCTAATACCAGTTCTAATAGCAAGCTTCCTCCCAATTAGACTACTGTAGATATTCGAGGAGTAGCTAAATGCTAATATGCGCTATGTTTATTGCTTCCTGTTTGTTCGCTGTTGCCGTGAAATGAGTTATTCAAAGCAACGTAGGTACGTAATAGAAGTAAGACTGAACTTCATGTTCAGGAGAAGGCACTTGTTAGTGAGCAGTTATATATATATATATAAACTATATGAAATGGGTCAGTTTCTGTATATAAATATATAGATTTTAAACAAGACTAGGATTAAACAGATGCCAAAATTGCTAACAAGTAAATCCTAGCAAGCAAAGAGAAAAAACAACAACAACAAAAACAGAATTTTATCACAAAAATCCCTACCACACGTTGTTGGATGACATGGCTATTTTTTTTCTTTTTCTCTCAAATGTGCAGCAAGTAACTAAGAAAATTGCGAGGTAAAAGTCTGGGTTTTCTTTTTATATATATATTTTTAAATAGTCTATGAGACCACAGCCCTGCTTTCTTGGTTTCTATTGGTTCACAAGACCGAGGCTTGTGAATTTACAGGTCAAAGTTCACCTAGATAAAGGCAGCATTAAGCTTAACTCAGAAGTGGGAACTCGGAATTATGTCATTTACAAAGTGGGAAAAAACAACAGGGACAATTCCAAGTTCGTCTTATTTTAGCAACGATCTAGCCAGCTGACTGTGATGAGTGAGGTCAGAGGTGCAAGTCTGAGTTATGAGGTATTCGACACAGCAAAAGTTGGAGCGAAATGAAAGTCATGGCTACCAGCGTCTTTCACGTGGCGTGTCCTTTCCCCTTCAGTGAACTGTCTTTTCTGTCATGTTTGTTCTGACTGTTGTTTTATCTTTGAAAGCAGAAAAGCATAGTTTTGGAGTCTCCTGCAGTTGGAGTCTAGTCTCTCGTTTTGCAGAATCAAGGGGTCATAAATGTCGTAAATGCTCCGTAAATATTGGCACCTTATTTATAATATCATCATAATAGTCATCAAGCTGTCCAATCTGAGACATTTTACCCTCCTCTCTGGTGCAAATCTGTACATTAAAACACTAAAGAACATCATTACAACCAAAGACTTCCATTTGAGCTTTTGAGGAATAATTCAGCAAAAAAATAAATAATAAAAAATATGATTTCTCCAAATGGAGTCAATCAGCCAAGACATGATCTGTGTATGAAGTTTGTTCCTTTTGTTGTGCACTACAGCTACGAGGCTAATGTCATGTAACCAAGAAGTCGCTCACCCATTTTTTTTCTTTTACTATAAGTATCTTCCTCAAACCTTCAAACCATATCCAGTCTGATGTCACACGCACATGCTGATGTGGTTTAGGGTGCAGTGTGACCTACTGTCATCGTTAGACATGAAGAAAACTTCACCGTGGAGCTGAACAGTGTAGTGTTATTACTCAGCCATCTTGGACAACTGGATTCACCCGATTGAACTGGGAACTTTCTGGAACTTTCTGCAGATTCACTTTAGATGTGAATTTGTTATGGTCTAATTAAAAGAATGATTTCGTTGCTTAAAAATAGCAAGTATGTGGACCTCATCTGTTGGCTATGTTCACCTCTTAGCTCCAGTACAAAACTAAACTAAATCTTCAGACACATTTTTTGTAAATTCATTTTTAAGAAAATTAGTAGACTTTTTTAAAAAAAAAACAAAAAAAAAAAACTGTAATAGTGTTGCTGTGCAGTGTTGTTGTGTGGCGGTGTGTATAAAATTATTTCGAGTCTGCGAGTGGAGTTACTGCCGCACTCTGCGTCTCCTCTTCATCTTCATCACCGAGGAAGAGGAGCGGGAACATGCCGAGCAGGCAGCCAATGGTGACGCCGATCGCCTTTCCCTGCACACGGGCACATCCAGAGTTATAACCCTCAGCATTATGAGCTCTCTCTCTCTCTTGCTCTCTCTCTCTCTCTCTCTCACACACACACACACACACACACACACACACGTTTGTCTTACTATCCTTGTGAGAACCTTAATGCTATGTTACACCTAAATCTAACCATAAACTCAGTAACCAAAATGACCTTCTAAATAAAAGCTGTGATTTGGGAGGGAGGGAGGGAGGGAGGGAAGGAAGAAAGGAAGGAAGGAGGGAGGGAGGGAGGAAGGAAGGAAGGAAGGAAGGAAGGAAGGAAGGAAGGAGTTTTCCTCATGAGGACCTGTCAAATGTCCCAACATGGTCAAGACATTTGGACCCCACCAAGATATAAACACACACACACACACACACACACACACACACACACACACACACACACACAAAAACACTTCTTACTATGTGTGAGCTGAGTCTGGTCTGCCACATGTCAGCCTGTTTGGGTGTAAGATCAGGAATCTGCATCCCCAACCGCGCAGCTAGAGCCTCCACATAACCTGCTAGCCTACACAACACACACACACACACACACACACACACACACACACACACACACACACACACGCACACACAACATATTATTCATATTACCGAGTGTGTGCGTGTGTGTGTAGTTGACATTTATAAAAGCTGCTTGTTACTTACCCAAGTCCAGCCAGGTCAGAAACCAAGTTTCCCAACGCTGCCGCTGCAACCACAAAACACTGTTAGTCACAACACACACATACCTGCGCGCATGCACACACACACACACACACACACACACACACACACACACACACACACACGCAGTCAGCAGTATCAGCAATACAGACAGTTATGAAAAACAGTTTCAAAACAGTCATGATGAAGTGCTGTCTGTATTTCAACATCCCAGGATTATTAAAGTTAACTCGTACTGTAACTGACCGATAAGTCATGAAGAAAACACTTGGGTGCTGTTATAGACAAATAATCACCAAAGGAATGGTGTGATGCGGCGCAACCCGAAACAGCCTTACTGTTACCACCCTGAAGCTGATTATTTCCTATAGCAGCGTGTCTGAGTGTTTTATTCCTCTTATCCCACAGCAATGAGTCAACAATTCTAACTGTTAAATAAACATTTCCTCACAGGAAACTTCACAATATCAACCATTCCATGTTGTTCTTTCCTAAACAACATTTTATGTTATGTATGCTACATCTGTACTGTGATTTTTAACTTTACCTTTAAAAAAAACCTTGTGATTAGCAACTGTGATCTGTTTTTTTTTTTTTTTCCCTCTCAGTTATTAAATCGCCACAGTGAATCATCACTCTCCACCTATCCCTATCTTCTGCATCCTCAACACTTGCACCCACTAGCTTCATCT
>CM074953.1:4281799-4292942 GCA_037577455.1 Pangasius macronema
ACACAAATCCCCACAGCCACGCTCCAACATCTAGTGGAAAGCCTTCCCAGAAGAGTGGAGCTTATTATAACAGCAAAAAGGGAATACATCTGGAATGGGATGTTCAACAAGCACATATGGGTGTGATGGTCAGGTGACCACAGACTTTTGGCTATATATAATATATATATATATATATATATATATATATATATGTCTTCGAAAGCCGGACAATTCCTGGACCATGTCAAATTGGTAACAATTCGTTAAAGAATGATGAGGCCCAGAGTCACTTCCTTCCCTAGCTCGATTCGGGACGACTCCGCCCCCTTGACTCCGCCTCTCCCAGTCAAAGCCGAGACTGTATAAGAAAGCTGGAAGTGCTGTAAATGATGATACATGAGCTTAGATGTGTGAATGCAGACCGTCAGTGCTATCTTACGAATATATAAAAAATAAGAACAAAAGCTGTCATTTCCTCTACGTGCATAAAGCTTTGCGGAAATATTCACTACCTGTTGGCTACAGCGACCTCATAGCTCCAGTGTAAAGCTGAAGACACAAACGCACGTTTGCGTTAGGAGATTTACTGTGGAATGAGTAACAGAGTGCAAAAAACAACAGCTGGTGCCACATTTAAGACCATCAACGAACTGAAATGTGCAGTTTAAACACAGGTATGGTGGTGAAGTAAGACGCTCGTCGGAGAACACGTAGCGGAAATACGACCCTTTCCTTTCCAACGGGAAAGCGTGCCGTCGACATGTACAACAACGTACATAAAATTAAAGCAAGGTCACACAAGAGACCAGTAGTAGCCATTAAGAGGTAAAACTGTGTGATTACAGTAAGTAGTACGTCACCTTTGACCTCTCGTCGCGTAAGCAGGGCAGCCGGAGAGGAGACGAGAGGATTTCTCTCAGTCAAGCAGCAAACACTCCGTCCATGCCTTTCATCAGCACAAAAAAAAAAAAAAAAAAAGTGTCTCTGACTTTCCACCCCGGCTTTGGAATGCACTCACCTTTCAGTTCACTTTAACTCCAATCAGCCCTTTTGAGTGACACACACATACAAAAAGACCCAAGCACGCACACACACACACGCGCACACACACACACACGTCTTACTAACAAACAAATCATAAAAGAGCAAATCCCTGATCTGAAACATTTTCTTTTCAATTTAAAATTTCTTTCAGTCAGTGTTCGAGTCTGTGTCATCGTTAATGTAGTCCTCCTCTACAGGGCTCGCTGCGTTCTGCGTCCCCCACTCGTCTTCGTCATACTCTATACTGTCATTATCCTCCATCAGCTCGTCTTCAGGCTCCGCCCCTACGCCTGCTGCCTGTCCCGCGTCGGCCCCGCCTCCTGCCGCTGCTTCAAACCCCGCCTGCTCGTCTCCAGCCGGCGCCTGGCCGTTGTTGTTGGAGAACGGAGCACGCTGGTGTGTGTCATCCTCGACGTACACTCTCTGATGGCACATGGGGCACGTGTCCTGGATGTACAGCCATTTGCGCAGGCAAAGCGCGTGGAAATAATGGTGGCACGGCGTGATGCGTGCAGCTGTCGCAAACTCCTGGTAGCAGATAGCGCACACGTCCTCGACGGCGCGCAGCTCTGTGCCCGTGACCTCGGGCAGAGAGTGGATCCGACGCACGGCAGCACGCCGCTTGACAAACGTCCTCCAGCCGCTCTTAGCCTGCAGGTAGATGTTGAAGTAGGCGTGCAGGCACATCATGCACGCGCGGATCTTGCTGCCCGACTCGAATGCCATGGTGTAGGCGCCGTTCCCGAACATGACGATCCCGAAGATGAACTCGACCACGTTTCCAGCCGAGCGCACGCAGTACACGTAATCATCGAGCTTCTCCCAGAGCGTGCCGTAATATCCGTCCACCATGAAGAGCGTGTAGACCGTGAGCGACACGAGAACCTTCAGGCACAACTCCACGCAGAAGGCGGTGACGGCGAACAGCCACGTGTTGAGCGCGTAGCGCCGCCACAGCATGCCACTCAACACCACCGGCAGCGTCAGCAGCACCAGAGACACGAGAAGAGCGGGAGCGTGGCGGCGCACAGACTGCACGTGTGAGGCGCTCAGCGCCATCAACACCGGCTCAGTCATGCCGTGTACGAAGTGCAGCACTGCGGTCAGCAGCAAGCACAGGTTCCTGCTCAGGCGCACCAGACGCTCGGTCGGCTCCAGGCCACTTAACCCCGTCTGCAGCGCTAGGATGAAGAAGAGCACCGGGGCCACGAAGCCCAACCGCCGGTCTTCCTCGTCTTCGGCCGAGCCGATGAACACCAGGACGCCCAGACCCAGGTAGTGTGCTGCAGACGAGATCATGGCACTCATGCCCAGCACGGTGAGTGTCGAGTCACAGCCGCTGATGATCAGACTGCTGCACAGCTCCCAGAACACGTCCCACGTCACGTAGGCCTCTGCCTCTCCGTTCTCCTCCACCTGAGCCATCCTCACCTACGCACGGGGAAGAAAATACTCAGTCTTAGTTGCCCTGTGCATCAAAAATGTCATAATCAGACTTTAACAACTGTCAAACGTTTGGCCATATGGCCAAAAGTATGTGGACACCTGACCATCACACCCATGTTTGCTGAACATCCCATTCCAGATGTATTCCCCCTTTACTGTTATAATAATCTCCACTCTTCTGCGAAGGCTTTCCACTAGATGTTGGAGCGAGGCTGTGGGGATTTGTGATCATTCAGCTACAAGAGCATTAGTGAGGCCAGGCGCTGATGTTGGTGAGGAGGTCTGGGGTGCAGTCGGTGTTCCAGTTCATCCCAAAGGTGTTCAGTGGGGTTGANGCTTTGTGCACAGGGGCATCGTCATGCTGGAACAGGTTTGGGCCTCTTAGTTCCAGTGAAGGGAAACTGTAATGCTAAAGCACACAGAGACGCTCTATACAGTTGTGTGCTTCCAACTTTGTGGGGAAAGAGCCACATACGGTTGTGATGGTCAGGTGTCCACAAACGTATATAGTGTATAGTAAAACATATAGTGTACAGTAAAACATAGCCACAGAAAGAGAGAGATTTCATCACATTTTAATGACCTAATCAGACTTTCACGTAGCCTTGTATGAATCTTTGGCAAATTTACATAAAACTGAAATATAAAATATGCCGTGAGATTATTTCTACACGAGGTGACCCGTTTAGCCAAAACGGTTACAGCAGGAAACAGGTAACCAGAGATTTATTTTTGCTCTTGAATATGAAAATCTAGTGAAAATTAATAATTTGACAGAGTTACACATAAATCCCAGTGTTTTTCCCTTGGGTTAATTACATATGTTTGAAAAGCAGCACATGGTCATACTGGACCAAAAAAAAAGTAATGCAAAAACAGACATGCGTAAGGAGCTGATTCATAATCGCATCATGGCACCTTTAACTGAAATCGAATCAAATTCAGTTTCGTTCTCACCGCATATATCAGAACCACAGCCTGCGCCGCTACACGGGTCAGCCAGAAAACCCGCAGCACATCCGGCACACGGATCCTCTTCCACGTGTCCTCCAGAAGCAGCTGTAAGCCGTAGATGCGGTACATGTGCCGCACCAGTAAGTAGACGTAACGGCACGAGTAGTAGAGTCTCTTAAAGCGGACGAGCAGGCACACGGCGGTGTTCAGACCCAGCACTGATCCCGAGACCACCGCCAACGTCCGCCTCACGTCCACAGGAAGCTCCATGAAAAGCCCGGACACGGGCACCAGGACGTCCAGCATCATCAAGGTGGAGTACGGTGACTTCACGCCGAGCAGCAGCACGTAGCCTGAGGCTAAGAGCAGCTGCAGAGCAGCCATGGCCAGCCACAGCGCAGGTCTGGCACGAGGAAGCAGCCCGAGGCTCGCCGTCGCTCTGTACGAGTCCACATGCAACGTAGCGTAGTAGTTTAGCAGCACGGCGGTGGATCCGAGCAGCATGCCCACGAGCAGGCTGTAGAACTTAAACAGGGACTTCTGGGACAACACCAGCACAACACTGCACACCGCGATACCTGAAACACACACACACACACACGTTTCTCATATACACTGTTTATGATTTTTTTGGGCTCCTCCCCCAACAACACACTTTCTTTCAAGCTGATGTGTTCTCTACGGAGGAACATGGTGATGGGGAAAAAAATATATCACCTTCACCTTGTCCCCTTAGCAGCGCCGTACATTTCCACACTTCAGGAAAGAAACTAATTTGCAGGCATAATCCAAACCCATTTATGCAAAACATCCTATTTTGTGAGCTACCCATGACAACATCAGGTGACTTCTAGTGACTTTTTGAGCACACAGTAGCTACGATCCCCTGAAAAAAAAAACTGCCTACAGAATAACTAGAGTGGACTGTGACAACACATCATTCAAATAATAATAATTATAATAATAATAATAATAATAATAGATGACGATGATGATGATGATGGTGGTGGTGGTGGTGGTTGTGGTGGTGAGTGCATCCAGTTACACAAATGCAAACCGCAGCAAGGAGAAGAAATGAGTGCAGGTTTAGGAAGTTGTTTGATTTAGTCTGAACTCTGCAGCTGAGCCATCATGAGGGTTTGGCAGTGAAGTTACAGAGCTGCAGGGGACCAGAGGCCAAGGCTGTGCCTCAGAGTGAGTTTAGGCCGAGGGACGAGTTAGTAACTAAAAACTAGTCTAGGTGTGGAAGAGCGGCTGGTTAGTGCTCTTACCCAGCACCCGCAGTAAAACCTGTCCAGCTGTCCCGGTCCAGCCATCCGCCGGATCAGAGTGAGAGTTACAAATGGCGTCGATGATGAAGATGCAGGGGACCCGCAGCGCCACGTCCAGCACCGCCAGGGCCTGCTGGCTCAGCCGGCCGGTGTTGGAGGCCATGGCGCCGCAGGAGGACGTCACCGCTCCTGCAGGTGTCTTAATAAACCCCTTCCGCTCCGCCGGAGCTCCTTTCGTCCTGACTGTGCGCACGCTGATCTAAACACGGGGGTCTCCGAAGTCCGCCATCTTCCTTTTACCTCCTGTTGCTATGCAAAGAACGCGGAAGTGAACTTAGAGGTTTTTCAACCGCGCATGACGCAGCACGCAGAGGACGTAACAGGGTTCCGGAATTACGTCATTACGCCGACTACAGCGTTACGGAAGTCAATCTGTTTTTTAATTCAAGTAACAATAACATACAATATGTTATCAAGACAACAACATTAAAAATAAAAAATACAAAGAAAAAAAGATAGAAAGACAAATTACAACAAACAAAACAGTTCCCAGGGGGAGGAAAGTATAAAACTTCAAAACAAAAATACAAGACATAGACGTGTATATGTGCATGTATATATATAAAATAAAATAAATATATTGTAAAATTCACAAACTTTCAAAGTTCTTACAGCTTTCTTATTCATAGAGTCTCTGATACTGTCTATATATACATATTTCAGTCAACAAAACCACAAAACTGGGGTTTTTATTGGTAAATTTACACTTATGAATGTGAAATTTGGTCAATTGAATAAATAAATTAACTAAGTAAAAGTACTGTTCCTGTTGGTCAGGATAGTCAGTAAAGCCAAAGAGTACATTTTCCCACAGGAGTGAAAAAGGTCTTAAACACTGAATATTTTCGCTAATAAATATTTGGACCTTACAGCATTTGTGCCAAAATAAGTGCAAGGCAGTTTCCTCATATTCATTACAAAAATACAACTTTAGTAGTTTATTTAAAATAGCTTTAAATAGCATGTGAGTACCTGAAGGGACTGAACCAATAACGATTGCAAATTCTTTTGGAGTAACTGGCATTTTATGATAAGAAAGGAATTCATCATAAGAAAAGATTGTTCCTTCTTTATTATATAACTGACTAACCACTTTAATATCGTTACCAAACCAGTTCTTAAGAAAAAGAGATTTATGTTTGTAAATAATGTTTCTGTTATTCCAGATGAAATAACGATGCTGAGAAAAATTATGCTTATATATTAATGACCAAGACAGGAGCACTTGTTTGGGGAAGGCAGATAACTTAGCGTTACGGAAGTCAGTCAGCAAACCGGAACTAAAAATAAAAGCGTCATTATAGTTGTTCATAAAATAAGAACCGCAACTAAAAACTCTGTTTCTCTGTTTCACTTCTGTTTCTTTGTGTCGTTTGCTATTTGCATTTATATATTTCTCACATTTTTCCGTTTTTTTCTTGTTCCTTTTCTTTATTTCTTTACATACTACTACTAGAAACAGTTTTATTTGACACTAAGTGGATGTTTTCGTAACTATTTGGGTTAAGAATGAATGTAAAAGAAAACCTTATAATACCAATGTCAAGATTTTACAGATTCCAAAAATGTAAAGTATATATCCAAAGTGTACTGTGATATTTTCGCCACGTAAGATATGTAAAGTGATACTACTTCTCAATGCAAAGGTAATAATTTTAATATAAAAAAAAACCAATACTTAAACAGGAAACAGGGATACAGCGTTATTAAAGCCTACTAACCAATCAGCTGCGTGTTGCTATGCAGCTTTAACGGTGTGACATCATTATTTGCTATTAACAGACTTTTTAGGCTTGATGGAAATCACTGTCATTGTTCTAGAACTCCTACAGTGGCCAAGGGCTCTAGAATTATTGTAACAGACCATTCTAGAATTACTACAGATGGTCATTGTTCTAGAATTACTACAGCTGGTCATTGTTCTAGAATTATTATAACTGTCAAGTTTTCTAGAATTATTATACCCGACCAGTATTCTAGAACTACTACAGTGGATAAGGGTTCTAGAATTACTACAGCTGGTCATTGTTCTAGAATTATTATACCTGACCAGTATTCTAGAACTACTATAACTGACAAGTGCTCTAGAACTACTACAGTGGTTAAGGGTTCTAGAATCATTTTAACTGACCAGTGTTCTAAAATTACTACATCTGGCCATTGTTCTATAATTATTATAACAGTCCAGTGTTCTAGAATTACTACAGCTGGTCAGTGTTCTAGAATTACTACAGCTGGGTATTGTTCTAGAATTATTATACCTGACCAGTGTTCTGGAATAACTAAAGCTGGTCAGTGTATTAGAATTACTTGAACTGACCAGTGTTCTAGAATTTCTACAAGGGTTCAAGAATTATTACAGAAGACAAGTGTTCTAGAACGACTAAAGTCATTCAGGTTTCTAGAATTACTACAGCTGGTCAGTTTTCAAGAACTATTATAACAGACCAGTGTTTCAGAACTAGTAGAGTCGATTAGGTTTCTAGAAAGATTTTTACTAACCAATGTTGTCAAATTATTATAAGCAAGCAGTTCCAGAACTACCATGCCATGTCAGTGTTCTAGAATAACATATCCTCCTTTAAATTCTCATAATGACAATGTCCTGACATCAAATGGCGGTTTTCATGTCGAATATGTGTTTATTAAAATACATTTCAGCTTTGCACCAGCCATGTGACAGGTTCAGTCTCGGGATCTCTGCTGCAAGTGAACTCGTACAGTAAGTGAGAGAAGCCCGGGCGTCAGCAGGTCAGAAGATCCACTGAGTAAACACACAGGTCCACCGTTTTATCATTCAGACTTCTAAAGGCACACGGTGAGGTGGTGCGGTATCAGCTGCCAGTGAAGAACACTTTCAGCGTGTTGTTGTAGATAGTGTTGGCCATCTCTGCCGGATCCTCATTCCTCACTGCTGCCATCACCTCCAGCACCTGGCTGAGAAAGAGACGAGGAGAAATCGAACACAAGCAGAACCCACATACTGAAAACATGCACGTGTATCTCCACTGATACTGTACAGACTACATCTGAAGAGCTGATGGCTTTCAACTCCATGGTAACTGGGACACAGTGAAGAAGTGAATGAATAGTAATTCCTTGCCTTTGTACACCTAAATGCCTTAATGACCACTCACCTTATTTACTCTAATTCTCTTTCCATTAGTGTTACGACTAAACCTTACAACAGCTTCAGTATATTCACTGATTCTAGATCAGCTAAAGTGGCTTCCACAATCCTCCAGCCTTGTTCCCATCACTACACCTGTTAGTGTAAACTCAGATCATCCACCCCATCAAGTTTGGATGATCTGCTTCTCACTAAGTGTCTTAGCATTTAAACTGTTCATCACTTTCTCCGGAAGTGTTGTATAATTTCCTCTTTTCACGCCGTGCTGAAAACGTTGTGTTCTCTCAACTCTTTATTGCTTTTTTCCTCTGAGTATATTTGTTTCTGCTGACGTCTGGTTGTCTGTACCTTCTGTAAAGCAGCCTTTGGTTTTAGGGCCATATGCTATACGTAAGGAATAAAAGACACGGCGGCATGCTGTTAATGTTAAATAATCAACAAAGTGCTTTTTTATTCCTTTTATACCTCAGAAATTTGACACTGATAACTTTATTGAATTTATTTATACTTATCACTTATGCTGTGGCAGCTATATGTTACGGAAAAACAGAAATCGCAAAGTACTCTGCCCTGAAGACTCTCTAATGGCGGAAAACCTACTTATTGCCACAAAGCATTCGCACTGGAGACTCCTTTAAATATTCCATTATATACATGTTACATTATACATATTTCTTTCAACACACTTTTAATGTTTATTATTAGAGCTTTCTTAATATAGATTAAGCCTGGCCCTAGACTGTGGTCTTAGACTTGACTTAATCTCAATTCCATATTTAAATAAACCTCTAAACCTACAAATGTTTGTCATCTATCAGGACACAGTGTGTTGTTTTGTTGCCGTGGTGACGTCTGAGGGACCTACATGATGTGACAGGGTTCATTCCTATCCTTCAGACAGTGTCCTTCCTCCCACTTCTTCTTGGTCGGGAACGTTGTTTTAATGAACTTGGATCCTGCGTGAGTGTTTTTGATGCCACACCATGGAGCATCTGCAAGCACAGAAACAGGAAAGAGAGAGAGAGTGTGTGTGTGTGTGTGTGTGTGTGTGAGTGTGTGAGTGTGTGAGTGAGAGAGAGAGAGAGAGAATCACACTATGTTTAGAAAGAGAAGCTCTGGTATTTTGATAACTAATTCAAATCTAGTGCTCCATGTATCCTGTTTGAATACTAAAATAAAATAAAATAAAATAAAATAAAATACCACACACAATTTACCACACAAAATTAATTTTCTTTGACATGAATTTACATTAAAATGTGTGTGGTGCGTCTCACCTTCAGGGTGAAGGGAAAAGTGTTTTTACCAGCTGGTGAGCAACCGAAAGAAACATGAGGGCGCCAAAACTTTTTCTCATGTCAAAAAAATATGCATAATATTTAGAAAAAAACTTTTCAAGTTACAGTCCATCAGGGTTCTAGAACTATTACAATAGACCAGGGTTCTAACTACAGTCAGTCAGGGTTCTAGAATTACTATAGCAGACCAGTGTTCTAACTACAGTCAGTCAGGGTTCTAGAATTATTACACCAAACCACTGTTCTACACTCAATCAGGGTTCTAGAATTACTATAGCAGACCAGTGTTCTAACTACAGTCAGTCAGGGTTCTAGAATTATTACACCAAACCACTGTTCTACACTCAATCAGTGTTCTAGAATTACTATAGCAGACCAGGGTTCTAACTTCAGTCAATCAGGGTTCTAGAATTATCACAATAGATCAGTGTTCTACAACCACCACAGCCAGTTAGTGTTCTAGAATCTTTATAACCTGCTCATGCTCGAGAACTACCAGTTGGTCAGGGTACTAGACTTATGATAGCCATTCAGGGCTTCTGGAACTTCACCAGTTGAGCAGTGTTCAAACAGTGAGTCAAACAGTGGAGGGCACCAGGTAGACTGGGCAGCTCCATGGTGTTATATCCAGCAGAGGCTTTTAATACAGCTGGGCGTCTTTAATCAGTTGATGGTCTACAGCTTTTCTCGCTCTACCTCTATGTCTCGGCTCCGTCAGCGTGGTACCGAGGCACGAACGAGAACCAAGCTCAGCATGGGGATTTACGTAGAGCCTGGCTAGACCCAATGCAGAGTCGGGTTCTAGCCACTTTCTGCTCATAATTACTACAGCTTGGCCTTTAATGACATAAATGAAGTTTAAAAAAGTGGCTAAAACTGTTGATCCGGAGCGATTACACCCTGAGCTTTTAAAACATTTTCCATGTTTCTCAACTCGTTCTGAAGTATGTTTAAACATAAGTATATTTCTCATCATGGCTGCACAATATATCGAAATTAATGAAATACTGCAAATGTAAATATGAGCGCCAGATAGCAGAGAATGCTTTCTTTTCCTCAAACGAACATGAAACATGTATGTTGGTTATGTCATTTTCAGTTTTTAGATACATAAATATATACGTATAATTGAAATAGATTTTGCGCAGCTATAACATTATCATACTGCATACTGCATTATTTAACAAGTTCTCGCATGTCGCATTGTTCTTCAGTATCGTGCAGTTTTTACCCTGCTGGAAATGCTGACAGATTTGTGCTAAGCAATATAACATATAACAATATGACAATAAAACTTTACAAGCACACACACAGTCAGTTTGCTCAGTGTTGTTTATTCAAACCTGTCTCGATCATGAGTCTCTCTGTGGGAATGGATTTCATGGCCTCGAGATTCGCCTCCGTCTTCAAAGAGCTGGAATCGGGCAGCACGAACGAGAGAGATTATTGATTGTGCTTTATCACTGCATTTACACTCAGACTTTAGACACGAAGCAAAACTCATCCGCTCACCAGCCGTTAATGCCGATATACAGGTCCAGGTCTATCAGAGCAGCAGCGTCCTCTTTGGTCCCATCGAAGGAGTGAACCTACACACAAACAGCCATTTCAGTCAGTTAGTTCAGGCAAAAATCAATTACTCAGATGACATGAATGACATGACTGATGTAAATGATCACACACACACACACACACACACACACACACACACACACACACACACACACACACACTTAAAGATAAATTGGCAGACACACTCTAACTGCTGATTTCTAATTGTTTTTTTCCTAGTGGCTTCATGACATGCTTTCTCCAAATACCAAACACTGCAAACAGAAAAGCTTTAACTTTCATTAAAAAAAAAAAAAACTTTGTCATTTGCTAATGGTCTGAGAGTCGGACTTGTAACCCGAAGGTGAACCTGAAGGTGGTGGGTTCGAGTCTCGGGTCCGGCAGGG
>CM074953.1:4331172-4344741 GCA_037577455.1 Pangasius macronema
AAGCCAGGAACCAGTGGGAATATGTTAATAAGAGCAAATAAGATGATCTGAATATGTTGAGCAAAAGCCGCAAAAACCACAGAATCACCTACAAATCCACTGTCCAGCTGAACTTTTACGACTGCCAGCAAGCGGTTTCTGACTGCACAGCTCGTAATATTACTGCACCCTCCCCTACTCTGCTTCTGGACGATTAGTTCAATAATAGCGATTTATAAAAAAAAAAAAAAAAAATGTTAAATAGCCAGGAAAAGTCAATATTGCACATGCCTGCTGACACAGCAAATATTCACATATCCACAGTTATAGTCAAGAGGACATAGAAACTAAAATCCATCTCAAACAGGCACTTTTACATGTAGATTGTTTTTAAAGATATTTTTAATAAGCATTATTTTATCTAGAATTACATTTACTTAAATTAAAGGTGAGACTCTTCTAATATTATTAGTGTGACATTAAGCAAATGAACTACAAACCATTTTCACCCATCTTTAACAAGGGTGCCAATACTTATGGAACTGCCGCTATCTATCTATCTATCTATCTATCTATCTATCTATCTATCTATCCTTTTTCACACTTTGTAATAGAAAGACAAGTGAGGGAGAGAGAGAGAGAGGGAGGGAGAGAGAGAGAGAGAGAGAACAGATTTCCAGAGACATCTCGCTGCATCTTCTGACCCTAATCTATAAACACTGCTTCAGTCTATACAAGAGACTAGTCAGCCTCTCTCTCTCTCTGTCTCTCTCTTTCTCTCTCCCTCTGTCTCTCTCTCTGTCTCTCTCTTTCTCTCTCCCTCTGTCTCTGTCTCTCTCTCTCTCCCTCTGTCCCTCTCTCACACTGTCTCATTCTCTCTCTCTCTCTCTCTCTCTCTCTCTCTGTGTATTAATAACAGTGACACTGGGCCTGTGTGGATCACTGCAATGCAGCAGCACCTCCCTTCTCCATCTCACACACACACACACACACACACACACACACACACACACACACACCACCCTCTCTTTTCTCTGGAAGCAGCCTGTAGTTCAGTGGGAACAATTCCCTCAAGTACAACATTAATTGCTGAGTTGCTGTGTTTAATGTCAGTGCGTGACGTTCCTGTGTGTGTGTGTGTGTGTGTGTGACTGTCAGCCTTCCTGTGCTCACACTCCGCCTTCAGAATTTGTTTCAAAGCCTGATGGCATCTGAAGTAGGTGATGCACATTCTTTGGAGTCGTGACGTTCACCCACACACACACACACACACACACACACACACAAACCAACGCTAGGAGGCGCTAACGTGGTTCATGCTGTGCATTGACCTTTCCGGAGGACAGCTGGGGGACCGAGACACACACACACACACACACACACACAGCTCATCCCTGGCAGCTCAGAAATGCAGGCTATGTGTGTGTGTAGAGGGGCCTTCCTCCTGCATACAGGTCAGAAAGTATGAAGTGTCTCACATTCTCTCTATAAATAACATAAGCAAGAAATCCAACACCCACACATGCACCTACACACACACGTACTGTATATACACACCCACACACACACACACACACACACACACACACACTTTACAGTCATATATACGGAATGCACACATGCGCGAGGTCTAATCATACCCAGCATAGCTCTACACTACATTCACAGTCCTGTGTGAAATGACCTTGTTAATAAAGAGCAGGATCAGCCGTGTAGCTTCACCTGAGCCTTTAGTTCAGCTTTGGCTGATGACAGTCGCTTTATCTCATGACTGAATTCAAGCTCTAAATGAATTTCAACATTAGCATGCGGTATTTTATTTTCATGAAAACAAGTCTTGGCTGGTTAATAGAAGTAGCATAGAAATGTGATAAAGTTAAACAGACAGATCCGAGCACTGTCTGGGCGTGGCCTAGTATTCTAATGAGCATGAATGATTGACATGACCACGTCTGAGGCTCCCAGTGTGCAGTATGGACTGTAGTAGAGAGAGCAGTCATGCATGAATTCAAAGTTTTCTATAAAATCTGTGTTGGTGGGACGAGCGAGGGATCGGCCTTGCACTTGGCCTTGCGATTAGCCTCATCCACTTTGGATCGGCAAGTAACCATTTGCTCATTCGGGATCTAAGTCTACGTCTGGATTTTTGTGAAAGGAAAATACCGTAAAGCTTTGTGACAGTGTCTGTTTTTAAACCTGAACTGAAACCTGTCACAGTTTTACATGTTTCCTCCCCGTGTCTGTGCGGGTTTCCTCTAGTTTCCTCCCAAAAACAGACTGGCTACACTAAATTGTCCTTAGTGTAGAAGCGTGCGTGTGTGTGTGTGTGTGTGTGTGTGTGTGTGTGTGTGTGTGTGTGTGCATGGTGCCCTGTGATGAACTGGGATCCCATCCAGGGTGTATTCTCACCTCACGGATCCCAGTATACACTCTGGGTTCTGCCCAGTATAAAACAATTACTGAAGATGAGTGCAGGAATAAAGTATTTAGAACTCTCTATAGTGATATGGAAAGTTTATGATGGATATCTTGAAATTTCAGGTGGACACTCGACATCTATAACTCTCATACTCAATAGTCAAGTACACAGCGTATGGTCTAAGCCTACTGTGAGTAGCGAACACTAAGGGGTTATTATTATTGTTGTTGCTGTTGTTAGTCAGTGCAGCACGTCAGTTGATGCTAGTTTACATATTAATAAAAAAGCCCCACTACAACACCTCTGGGAAATTGGGAAATATGAAAGTTCACTTAATCGGTGTCCAACAATGTCCAATGTTTAGCTAGTTTAGCTAGCTAACACAGAATTACCTTCCACTCAGTTTTATTACTACATCTAGTTTTAACAATAGTCACAACGCAGTTTTACAGAAATACAGATGCTGATTTACACTACATGGCCCAAAATATGTGGACACCTGACCATCACACTCATATGTCTATCTTGTTTATATGTGCTCCCTTTGCTGTTATAATGAGCTCCACTCTTCTGGGAAGCTTTCCACGAGATTCTGGAGCGTGGCTGTGGGGATTTGTGTTCATTCAGCTACAAGAGCATTAGTGAGGTACACAGCCGTGTGCTTCCAACGTTATGGCAACAGTTTGGGGAAGGAACACATATGGGTGTGATGGTCAGGTGTCCACAGACATTTGGCCCTTATAGTGTATATTTAGATTCCTGATGAAGAGAACTTCCTCCACAAACAGGTGAGCAAACACATGATATTGAATTGAATTCTTAAAGCTAGTGTACTTCATAATGATTGGATTAGAATACTATTCATACTTAAATAAACTTCGAACGATAATACAGTTAAAGATACCTACACCTAATCATAATTGCCCCACCCTAGATTTCCACAGCAGCAGAGTCATCGGGTCTGCCCTGGCCACCACACCGTAAAAGGTCCTGGCTACGCCCCTGGCAGGCAATGATTTGAGACGCAGCCTTCGTGTCCGTCATGCGGGCTCGGCAGCTCACGCACACGCGACTCAGCTGGGCAGATGGCGGCTCTGTTGCTCTTTGCTGGTCCCATCCTGTTAAATGATGCTGTTTGATTTACGCTAACGAGCTCTGGTTTCAGGCTCCTCATCACTAATTAACAGCATGCATGCAGAGAGAAAGAGAGAGGGAGAGAGAAAGAAAGAGAGAAAGAAAGAGAGAAAGAAAGAGCACTAACACACACACACACACACACACACTCAATACACCGAATGCACAGAAGTAAATGGAGAATGGATTAAGAATGAATAAGAGCAGCATTCAGACATTCACAGAAGGAGACAGCCTGGCAACGTCTGTAAAGTGCACACACACACTAACACACACACACACACACACACACACACACACACAAACACACAGAGCAGTGAGTAAAATGGCCGTGGAGCTTCCTTCTGTAATTCCTTGCTTGTGATTCGGGCTAGTCAGTGTGCTAGCTGGGCTTCGTAGCCACACCTGACTTGCAAGACTTCATTTGCACATTTTAGTTTAAAATAACTCTCGCACATGGACACACACACACACACGCACACACACACACACACACACACACACACACACGCAGTGTCCTGTTCTACACAGTGACACCGGTTTAAATGAACAGCTTAGCCATAAATGAAATGGAGGGAAAATGGGTGTTACATCAGTTAGTTGACTCCGTACAGACCTCACAATTTCCACGTAATCCATTCTAAATAAAATTTTCCCCCAAGATTAGGTCTCTATCTGTTAGGTGGGTTCGACATTTGAGTGATTCTCACCCATGATTACAAAGCTCCACCCCCAGGATCTTAGGTGGCCCATATAGTGTCTGTAACATGACTGACAGATAACATATCCAACCACAAACAAGCACTTCGGACCGGAAGTCGGCTTTCCAAATGGGTTTTATCAGCGACTTAATAAACTTTTGCTAAGGCCACAACTAAACCTGTTGTTTTTTGTTTTTTTTGTAGTATGTTCTACATATCTTCCAGGTTATCATTCAGGTTATATACGCAAGTAAGGAATAAAAAAAAAAAATCGACGACTGCACCTTTAAGTCTGATACTTGAGTTCTGAATTGGAGCTATGACACCAATGTAACTAACAAGAAAAGGAAGCTTATAGCTTGCAGGTTAGTCTTGTCTAATAACACACTTGCCCCAGTCGCCTCTGCTGACAGTTATGGGACAAGCACATGAATTTCACATGGGAGCATGTGTGCAATACGTGATCATGTGAAAAACATGAAAGTGCATGTGAACCCTAGTATATGGGACATCATGTGAATAATATGTGATAAATAAAACCAAATAAAATTGTGAAAGTCATCGTGTGTCATTACACATGTCAATCATGTGTAAAAAATAATCTCATGTGAAAATGAATCCTGTGATGAAATAAAGAAAACGGAAATGAACGAAACATGTTGAAACACATGCGAAAATAAACTAATCACGTGGAAAAACCATCATGGTAAAAAAAAAAATCACATGTAAAGTATATTGCAGAGCTGAAACCAGTCCTCGCTCCATCATGACACTGAATAATTTTGGCTTGAGGAGGTGTGAAGGTGTACTTGTGCATTAGAAGTGATTCAGAGGATAATACAGTGTATTTAACACTGATTTATTCTGCTGTTTAACGGTTTATGTACAAACTGAGTGTGAGGCACGCTGTTTGCTCGGAACACAAAGCCTGTAGCTCGAGCGTAAAAATTAAAGGAGCACACTTCAGACTCGGAACAAGTCTTAACTCATCGACTTCGTTTAGCGTAAGTGGAAACTGTGTACATCTGAGCTGTTCATCGAGTCCATGAACTGTCAGTGAAGCAGAGCCAGTCGTGGCAGGAGACAGGAAAGGAAAAGGAGCAGGATAACACGTGTTAATGTCAGTGAGTCCAGGTGTGTGTGTGTGTGTGTGTGTGTGTGTGTGTGGGTTATTACCTCTGCTGCCTGTGGCCAAGTCCGCGACCTTCTGAAAGGCATCGAGGAAAGCAGCGACTGCCACAACTGTAGCCCTGAGAACGCACACCACACACACACTTCTGTCTTACTTCTGAATACAATTATGTTTCATACAATTCATGTTGCTCGAGTGTCAGCGCTTTGTAACAGGCAGAGGTAAAGCTGAAACTTTAGCTGTAACATGTTTTCCGCCGTGGGAAAGTCTTCAGAGCTTTCCGGCGCTTTCCAGATTCTTGGTATCATAATAAGCGGATTCGAAAGAGGAAGAAGAGAGCCTGGTGAGGGAAGGAGTGGTTACAGCTGCTGTAACACAATTGACGACAGACACTTGGGTTGTGGACGTTCCACAACATTAAACGTAACTATAAATGGATAAAACAATGTTTTATTCCTTATCTACTAGGTGATCGATCGGGACAACCAATAGGTGTGTCCTTGAGTTCATATATTGCAGAGTGGGCGTGTCTTGAAGGCCATAGATGAAAATGTGGGAATGGGTTTGCGTCCATATATGGAAACAAGGGCTATGCAGAGTGGCTTGATCGCCACAGATGGCAGTGTGGGTGTGTCTTTAAGCCTGTATATGGAACAACACGCTGTAACATGCTCACTGCATGAGGTGAGGGAACACAGTGTAACACATCAGAACTATTAACCCGGTGTGTTGTGTGTAAATAAAGAGAAAACGCGTTCGTGCATCATGAGCACCGACGACACACCAGACGCACACACTCATATTTTCTTAGGAGCCGCACAAAGCTGTCGTGAGTTCTTTTGGTGGTGATGAACATTTAGGTGGGACGCCTGTTTAAAAACACACACCCACTCCACACGATTCTGTGTTCAGTAATGTTCAGTGCGCTGGTTAACACATTCCCAGCTGACACGAGAACTGATCTAACGGGTGAAAGACGAGACGATGAGTGTGATACGTGAGCTCTCTGCGACCGCAGCTGCCCCGTCAGTGTGCTGACAGTTCACACAGAGCGGCGTGGCAGAGCTGCATTTACACTAACGTGTCCGTGTGTGTACGTGCGTGTGTGTGTACATATACACACTTACGCATGGCGTTCTCGCACACAGAGCTGATAAGGAAGATGGTGGACAGGTTTTCTACTCTAAATGATGTTACTGTATTCACACGACATTACTTTACTTTCCACATAGGTCACACACAACACTTTGGAGTGGACTCGACGCGGACGTCGAAAGGTGCCTTGCTGATAAAATCCTCCCACACCGGGTAGCTGCCCTGCAACAGGAGAGAGAGAGAGAGAGAGAGAGAGAGGAAAAAAAAAAAACAATTTCTTTATGCACTCATCTCTTTAGAGACTTCAAAATACCCCACACATACAATTCACTCACAATAACCAAGAGGGAGAGTAATAGGAGAGCGGGAAATGGAGAGGATTAGAGAGAGTAATAGAGGAGGACGAAGCGACAAATGGAACGCCTTACCTTTCATCCTCCACCTCTCTCTCCGTCTTTGTGTCTCTCTGTCTCTCTCTCCATCTCACTGCTGAGCTGCGAGCTGAATCGAGGAGCTGAACGGGTGGTTCACGGCAATTTATTAGTTTTATTATTAATTTTAATATTTATAAAAAAATGTCTTTTTTTAATCTGCTTCTGTTTTTTTTTTCCCTTGAATTTTACACCTCTATTGATTCTCTATTGACTGCCATTTTGTAGGGTCCAGCACAGAATTCTTTCCACATGCGCACCACTGTTAGTCAAATCTCTCCAGCTGAAGGTAGCTGCTCGGCTGTGAGCAAATAATAAGATACGTATAAGATGTTTAGAAGTAAGATGATAGGCTAATACTGTTCAAAAGCTACTCAAGACCTCACAGCGGAGATGAACACGCAGAACGAATCGAGGGACGTTGGACATTTCCTCATCGTCAGTGACACTAATCACGGTGTCCGTATACTCATCCCCCATTCAGTCGAGCTCGTCTCTGGCTCTATCGTTGGGGCAGGGCTTTGGGATCATCTGTACTGTGTGTGAGATTTAAAATGACAGATTTCTCTGCATTCTTGTAATGAAAGTGGGTTAATCTATAAAACTGAACCGTGTATAACGTGCCAGCGTGCTTAGTGCTGAAACTGGCCCTCACTCGCTCCTTTTAGCAATGACTGTTTAGAAGGGTTTAGAAGTTTTTGGAAAGACCCACAAAATGGCTGCCGTGAGTATTCATCCTCTACGTAGGCAGAGGAGAAGCTGCATGAAATGCACAAAATAATACCCAAAATACACACGCGCCAACTCAGGAGCTCACATATTTATACATCACATTTAGTATACATTTAATCCTTTCACTATGATAATTCTGTTTCCTGTCTCGACACTTCGTCAGAGACTTACATCGTAGAAACGCAATTATAGCCTGTTGGTGTGATTATACAGTGATGTATGTGATGTTCACAGAGCAGGTGCACGTCAAAGAAGAGATGGTGCATAGCATAAAGAACATTTAACTGTGTGTGTGTGTGTGTGTGTGTGTGTGTGTGTGTGTGTGTGTGTGTAGGTGTGTGTGATGTCTCCACGCCTCATCCCTGCCTCTTTCAGAGTTTGATAACCGGAGGCAACATCTGTTGCCTTGACAACGTGAGAGGCTGCAGAAACAGAGCCATGACGCTGCAGTCTTCCCTGCCAACACACACACACACACACACACACACACACACCACACACACACACCACACACACGCAAATTGCCTTTAGATTCTCGTCCCCACACGTGCCGGCTCACACATACGAGTGCCTAACATCCATTTTAAACCATTTTAAATTTTAAATCAAAACATCTGTAAATACAATTTCATGTAATAGATGATTACGTCACTGACGCATTTCCTTCATGCAGTATCGGTTTGTAGGTGTGTGACAGTTAGACAGGTGTAGCTTCAGTTTACTGTTATAGCCACGTTAACCACTTTCACTTTTTTATCATGGTGTCATCATGATACAGCGCACATACACACATACACACATAACACACCCACACACACACACACACAGACCATTGCTCTGGGCCATGTTCTTCAAAGCTTGCTATTCACCACAAAAGACATGTCTCAACACTCTCTTTTTCTAAAGTGATTAATACTGTATGCTGAAACATTCTCACACTTGTTCATTCATTCATTCATTCATCTTCGGCAGCCTCAGAGAGGACACACCCCGGATGAGACACCAGTCCATCCCCATGCACACACACTCACACATTCATTCACACCGACAAGCAATTTTACAGTCACCAATCCACCTTCAGGCGTGCTTCTGGACAGTAAGAGGAAACCGGAGAACTCGGAGGAAGCCCTTATGGGCACGGGGAAAACATGAGGAAGTCCACACAGACAGTAACCCGAGCTCAGGACACTGGAGCTGTGAGGCGTCACCGCTACAGACTGCGTCAACGTGTCGCCTTACTCATAATCAGGTTTAATAAATGGAAAGAGCCTAAAGTACCATACAGTGTTCGGTAACGTTTGAAGATTTTCGATACGTTTTCTAATAGTGACAATAAACAAGGAATGAGAAGAAGAATTATTTAATGAAGCACATTCATGCCACAATTTAACAGGAGAAATGAACAGTCACAAGTACCAACACTACGCTCACTTACTCGTATTCATCCTTAAAAACTGTACAAAAATCTGACGTGTCATCTGTTCATTAGCGTACGTTGTTGCGCTAATGAACAGATGACACGAAATGACAGCGATCTGGACGAATTTCGCGATTAATGATGCCAATCAAGGCAAAGCAGGCTGCAAACTGTGCTCTGTGGAAATATCAGAGAGCAGAAACTCCAGCATCGTCCTACAGTTACGACTAACCCAATAAAACATTATAAACAGAAACCTCAGCACCAGGAGTTGCTAAAGATCAGGCGAGACAAAATGTCCACAGTCTAAGCTAAGTGAGAGAAAATAGCAGCTTTTACTCAGTACGATGTTCTTGATATTGAGTTATTGATAACGAAAGAATCTGTCACAATGAAAACAAAAACGTAGTTTATATACAGCTTTACAGAAGCACTTTTCCGAAGTTAAGCAAAACCTTGCTCTTCTCCACTGCAACACTAGTCCAATGTAGCTAACTAATATATTTCATTTAAAGGCTGCTAGTTAAAGTTATAAACGGTCTAGTAGACTAGTAGTCTACTGCTTTTCATGGCCACTATATAAACTGGGTCCCTGACAGATTAATACTCAGCATGTTGCTCAGTATTGATCTGGCCGCATCGATTTACGAGCCAAGATCCGGTTTGAATCATAAAGGAAAACGGCTCTAGCCTGATAATGTTGTTTAACAGTTTATTGTTACATTTAATGTTGTGGAACGTCTGTGAAGCATTTAGCTCCTGGTATCACTTATGTTACAGCAGCTAGAAAGAGTCGATCACGCACTGGCAATTTTTTTCTCGAAGAAAATTTGTTACAGACAAACCAAAAAGCACTACGCATTCTGTTGTGAGGACTTTCCTATGGGGGAAAAACTAAATGGAACTGAACTGAAGCATTTAGGTATCAGTAGTGAACTGAAGTGAATCAGAAGTGAATTGAAGTGAATTATTAGTTTATATCTAGCGTTTTTGTAACGTATCTTCTACCATGTATCAATATGTGTATCGTGTCGCCGGAAAGAGGGAGATTCACAATATACTACTAATAATACTTTATGTTATTGATGTTATTATTATCCAGAGTAACAGTAATAGTTAGTTTTTAAAAGACGTTTTCAGTACTCAGTAGTACCAAAATGCTTTGGTGTCTTTCGGGTGCTGATGTTTGGAATTTTTACCGAATGCAAATTAAATTGACTTCAGTACGAAACGACATGTGCACATGAAAACGTTAATTCTGCGAGCTTTTCTTGTCGCTTTGTCACCTCATACTTGCAAAGACAACAGAGACGTGAAGACTCAGTGCAGCCATTACCACAGTTAGTTCACTCTAGGCGTCTGACGATGTTAAATGTCTTTAGCGTCCATTTCTGAATTAGGGAGATGTTGCTTTAAGGGAACCTCGTACTGCTTCCAAATTGGACAGCCGAGCGCAGGAGTATGCAAAATGCGAGCCAAAGCCGCTGCCTACCTAAGCAGGTTCGTCCCACAAGGGGGGAGGGGGAGGGCGGGGCGATAAAATAAAACCATCATAAACACAGTGCATGTTGAAAACTGCAGTAACTGATCCGGCACATGTGTCTTGCTCCTTCAGGTTAAACACACGGATTAGAGCATGAACAGACACGGGCGGCGTGACTGGCAGCAGAGAGCTGAACACAGAGATGGGGGTGATCAGGGTGAACGGGATTAGTGCTGAAGCAGCACTGAGACAAAGCGCAGATGATCTAAACCTCTACAGCTCTTGTGTCAAACTCAGGTTCTCTCCAGGAGAGTGTGGCTTTATGGAAAGCTTTCGATGTTTAGAAGTGTATCTATTCTTTAGATTTCATCTTCAATCATCTTCGTTGAAAATAAAGAATGTTTAAATGTTTAAAAACAGGTTTTCATTGTTTACACATCATTGTTTATATATGCAACAATAAAAAAGTGTTATGTAAGGGCGTAAAACACGTCGAACAATGCTGTTACAGCAAAATAATAATCCGTGACGGGTTACCGCCACCATTTACTATCAAACTGACACGCTGTGCTTTGTAACCGCTTATAGTTACATTTTGATGTTGTTGAACAAGTTAGTTCCTGTTATCACTTACTTTATAACGGCTATAAACAGTCATTCCCTCACCAGACTCTTTTTTTTCTTTTTTTTTCCTCTGTGTCTTGCACAAAAAAAATGCAGCTTGGCATTTTGCCAAAGAAACCGGAAAAAATGGTAAACCTTCGCATGTTGGAAAACAAAGTGCTGACACTGGAGACTCCTTCCTTAAACGTTAAATAAATGTCTCCAACAGAAACAGAAACAAAAAACAGAAGCACCGTGTGAACGAGTATTTGAATATCTGTATGGCGTCTCATCCAGGGTCCCGTCTCACGCCCAGGATCCACCGTGACCCTGACTAGCTACCGTATTTGTAGCTAAACTGATGACATCATTGATGAACACTACATGTCTGCATGTACGTGTTATGTTGTGATCAGACTGCTGACGCATTTCGGGATCGAGAATCCATCATTATATTACGCTAATATCAAAACACTGAGCAGTAGTGCACTAGAGATTGGTTCAGTATTGTTATTTGTAAATCTGGCACTGCCAACTGAAATGACGCAGCAAGCCTGGAGTTTACCAGGGGCTTTACCAGGCATTTGTGAACACACACACACACACACACACACACACACACACACACACACACACGCACACACAGCTGCTCTCTCCAGCAACTCAGAGAAACAGCGTTATCTATCAAATGCATGCTGAACATCCACACCGGTGTCCTGCTCATTTTTTCGTTGAGCGTAAGCCATTTTCTCTTCCCATTTTGTGCTTTAACACTGACAGGGTGGAGGAGTGTAAAAGAAGGCGTGGCAGATGAAATCTGCCTGTTCAGTGGGAGTTTTGATTCAAAATTGCACTCGAGTTACTACCTACTGTACGTCTCCGCACAGATGCAATGCCAAACCGGTATGTTCCTGATCCTGATCTTCTCGAATGATTCATTCAACACCAGATTTGACTAATTTATTGCTACCATAAAAACAAGGATGATATAAACACAGGATGCGGCTCACACGTCAGCGTGAACACCAAAACACACAATAGGTCACTATGGAGATATGAGCGCCGCTGATCTGATTGGATATCACCTAATCGCACCTTTTCGTTCTATAATCACAACACTCTCATCCATGTAACCATTTGCACGAAGAGAATCCATCTGCCACGCCCACGTGATCGCTACAGTGTTTAACTAACACAGTGTTAAGTTAACGCGAGCAGTATTGAAATAAATTGTACACTGTTGTACTTATTCATACAGGTTAAATGAACTCTTAATCCTGAGCGGACAGTTATAATGTTGAATAAACACTTGCAGGCTTAGGGTAAGATCGACGGTGTTAAATAAACACTTACTGTGTGAACTGAGCACCAACACGTTTGAATAAGCCTTCAGCTGTGAATAAAAACCTAGTGCTGGATAAATATCTAGAGTGTTGAATGGACACCTTCAGTATTCAATAAACACTTACAGTCTGGAACACCTACTGGGTTAAGATAAAACTACAGTTCTGAATTAACACCTGCCGTGCAAAGAGCGCAGTACAGTGTTGAATAAACACCTATAGTAGCATAAACACCTGAAATGTTGAATAAACACCTGCAATGTTGAATAAGCACATATAGTGTTGAATAAACACCTACAGTGTTGAATAAACACCTACAGGGTAGTATAAACACCTACAGTGTTGAATAAACTCCAGCAGTGTTGAATATACACCTACAGGGTTGAATAAACACCTACAGGGTAGTATTATAAACATGTACAGTGTTGAATAAACACCTACAGGGTAGTATTATAAACATGTACAGTGTTGAATAAACACCTACAGGGTAGTATTATAAACATGTACAGTGTTGAATAAACACCTACAGGGTAGTATTATAAAAACATAGTGTTGAATAAACACCTACAGGGTAGTATAAACACCTACAGTGTTGTATGAACACCTACAGTGTTGAATAAACACCTACAGGGTAGTATTATAAACACCCATAGTGTCGAATAAACACCTACAGGGTAGTATTATAAACACCCATAATGTTGAATAAACACCTACAGGGTAGTATTATAAACACCCATAGTGCTGAATAAACACCTACAGGGTAGTATTATAAACACCCATGGTGTCGAATAAACACCTACAGAGTAGTATTATAAACACCCATAGTGTTGAATAAACACCTACAGGGTAGTATTATAAACACCCATAGTGTTGTATAAACGCCTACAGGGTAGTATTATAAACACTTATAGTGTTGTATAAACGCCTACAGGGTAGTATTATAAACACCCATAGTGTTGTATAAACACCTACAGGGTAGTATTATAAACACCCATAGTGTTGAATAAACACCTACAGGGTAGCATTATAAACACCCATAGTGTTGAATAAACACCTACAGGGTAGTATCATAAACACTTATAGTGTTGAATAAACACCTA
>CM074953.1:4353494-4373411 GCA_037577455.1 Pangasius macronema
CTTGGATGGGTTAAATGCAGAGAACAAATTCCGAGTATGGGTCACCACACTTGGCCACAAAAGTCACTTCACTTCACCGTACCATGGTGTTGGTGTACAGCTCCAGTTTGTCTGGCGTGATGCTCTTGTTGTGCTGCTCAAACAGATCTTCAAGGAAACCCTAGAGACGAGGCACAGAGCAGAAACAGAGCTCATACAGCTGTACTGCAGTCTTAAATACACCTCAAACACACACACATTCTAATAAGATAAAATAGGCAAAAATGTTCATATGATGTGTATATACTTCAAATATGTAAAATTGATATTCAAATTCTTTTTAAGCTTCTTTCATAAGTTCTATATCTTGTATCTAATCTCAAAGTTAGATGGTACCTTCAGCTCCACAGCTGATATGAATCCACTGCTGTCAGCATCGTAGCGTCTCCAGATCTACAGATCGATAACACGGCTCACAGTTAAGATCCAATACAGCTCTTAGACTACAAGCTGGACATAGCAACCAGGAGTATCGTGAACTATCTTCCGCCTGTTCAACTCTTCTGTCCTTTACAGAAGAGCAGTAACACTGAGTGAGGAGGGGTCAATTTTGCTGGTTACGCTAAGCTATTATTAGCTACAACTTACTGCGTTATCAGAAAAGGGCGAGACGTCAAATTAGGGGAAGTTTTATGCTAAATGTGGGAAAGGAGACATCTGTTTCCTAACATTAGGGAACTGATGATATAACAGAATGGCAGGTTTAGTTATATTTTTCTTTACAAATATTGCTTTCTAATACTGTACTTAATGCTAACAATGCTAACAAGTAGCCTGTAGTAAGCTAGCTCGTTTTTCTCAGGTAAACATAAATGACACTTCAGTATCTGAGTCGAGATTTTTAAAAAAAAATCACAATATCCTCAGGCAACCTTGCCAAAATAATATCAAAATGACCATTTTTGTCATCATTAATTAATCGATGCATGAATCGTACGTCAAAAAGACCGATTTCAAAAGAACAGTGATACAGCGTTTGTGTGTCCTGTCCAATACGTCATTATGCCTGATCTGAAAAACTCACAGTTACATTATGTTCATATGTTATGCACGCTGATTTTCTTTCAAATGACCGTAATTTGTTTTTATACTCAGGCTTAAGCTTAAGTTTAAGCTTAAATTATTTTAAAAGGTTTTTTTTTTTTAAAGTTACATTTACAAAGCAATGCTGATTCTGGAGTCCACGTGAACAATACATTAGTGTGACTTCTTGCTCTTAAAAAGATTTTTTCCCTTAAACGCTTGCTCTTATTTTATTCATATTTATTATAACATTCGAGATCTTTATTGGTTCTTTATGAACCCCTGGGTTTAATGATTAATGGTGTATTGGATTTAAAAATCCAAGAAAAACATATTAAATGTCTAAGGCAGGAGAAATTACGGAGGCAGGATTAGAAAAAAAAAAACAAACAGATTAATCTGACCCTCATGAACTCCACACTGTTGTCCAGCGGCGTCTCCCTGCGGAACAGCAGCAGGAAGTTCTCCTCCTCCGGCAGGATGATGCTGGCCACCTGTAGGGGTGTGTGTGTGTGTGTGTGTGTGTGTTAAATAGAAAAAGATGGCATACAGAGCATTAAATTCTGTCTGAAGTTTATTAACAGGTCCACACTAAACAGCTCACCTGATGGATTTGCAGACGGCCTTCTGCGCTCGTGTCTCGGAGTCGCTGCAGTCTGTCCTCTATCAGCTTGTCCTTTTAACAGTAAAACTCACTTTAACTCGGTGAAGCAGATTAAAAAAAGGTGCCTTATAGATAGAACCGAATGACACTTTATCAACATAAAACCTTTTACTGCCATGTTTTAAGTGTTCAGTTACTAACTGTAGCCCATGTCTTAGTGTATGTAGTTTACGACCCCTGCTCTACAAACATTAAAGTACAGGGATCACCAGAGGACCATTACTGAGCACACTGCGTGAAATAGTATCTTTTTTAAGGTTAATTACTTGCTGCAGTAAGGTATTGCAAATCTATAAAACTGTATTTACTGCAAAATGCTGTCATTTGAAAGCTCAAGAATTCCATAAATACCATAATGCTGTAAAATCTGTGCCATTTTAATAACACAGAAAAAATAAAACTAAAAACTCGCTAGAAATAATAATAATAATAATAATAATAATAATAATAATAATAATAATAATAATGAGTGACAAGTAAATTGGTAACAAAGTAAATTTCAGGTGAAAAGTGTATTCATCCAGAGACTGCGAGTTTGAATCCCAACAATGCCACAGCCAAGAGAGCAAAAACTGGCCATGCTGTCTGAGTGGGAGGGGCATACTCTCTCTCCCCTGTCAATCACAGTGACAATAACCAATCGTGAGCTTCTGTGAGCTGATGTATGCAGAAGAGGGCGGAAAGCTCGTGCAGATTGTGTTACGCTGCCCTGTGACACAGCGCGTGTAAACCTTCACCCTCTCCAGCTAGCAGGTATCATATTATAAGTGAGAGCTGGATGGCGGGAAAAGTAAAATGGGCAAAGATAAAATACAAGATGAAGTGAAAATACAAACATACAGAGTGAGCACAAGGAGATAAAAATGCACAATTTTAGAATGAAATATAAATATATTTTTTTTGGGTTTCTTAATTTTTATTATTTTTATTTGTCCTTTTATATTTGTGGTTTTTATGACACTTCATGTACCTCAGTTTTCAAATATTACTTAAAAGCTACAGAAAGAGTACCGAGCTCAACTGCTCCAAGTGTTGAGTTTCGTAGCATACAAACAAAAACAGAAGGTATTTGTTGAAGAATGACTTTAGCAGACTACGTATTCAATATAATTCAATATATATTACTGTGATAGTCTTTATAGCTACAATTACAAAAATAATGAATCGCGAATTAATTATAGAGTCATATATTTCATATATAAAATGCTTTCTTTTCATTATTTTTTAATTTAATACAAAAGTTTTCATTATAAATTATATTATTGAAGTTGAAAAGTAGAATCTTTGAATTTCAGAGCTGGTTAGTTGGTTAGTTAGTGCACTTGACCTGGCATGGACTCCACAAGTTTGTACAAAACTTTATGGTCCATTTTAGATCAAATCCTGCTGCTTACATTTAAATAGGGACTTGGAAATAGTGCAGAATCCTGAACATATATATATATAGACAGAGAGAGAGAGAGAGAGAGAGAGAGAGAGAGCGAGAGAGAGACAGGGTGTTGTAGGAAAATAATCAACTGCAAAGAGATAACAATCACTCCACTCCATTGTTGATATTTTCCTATAACAGGTCCGGTTGTGATCCTATCGGCAAGGTAACACACTGTGAGCATGGTAGCGGCGTGTGTGAGTAGAGTCTCAGCAACGTGTACACAGATCATCTAAATAATACCAGCTCAGAGATGGTCCTGTTGATGGATGGGGTAGAGCGCTGAAATGTTGTGTGTAATAACGGCTATAATAATAATTGTTCACCTACTGCGACCTACACGGTGGGTTTACCTGAGAAAATCCAAATTGAGTATGGATGAATAATTATAAAGCAGCTATTAAAGATTGAAACACACACAAAAAAACCACAGCCCACGCAGTGAAAACACACCATTGTTGGCATAGACTCATGCAATTTTAATGGTGATTTCACCAAATATACTCAAACATCACTGGCGGCAGATGGACTAAAGCAACAAAAAAAAGATAAGAGCAAAGTTAAAGTGCGCAAACTGTGTTTAGAATTTTGCCTAAACACAGAAGTGACTAGTTGACCAATATCAACTGGTTAAACAACATGGTATAAGAGAGGTCTTCGTATAAGTGGATATAATCTGTGTATCTTTGTTTATTGACGCTTACTGTCATCCCTAATTTCTTCAGAATGTGCCGGAAAAACTCGTCCACGTGCTTGCCCTCAATGTAGCCATGATCTGCCGTGATAAAAACACACCGTTTTTACGCTTCTCCACAAACAGTACATTTCATTATCCTGACCCACGGCATGATGAGATGAGGTTTAGAGACTAGGCTTACCGTTTGGATCGAACAAACCCCACACTTGCAGAAAAGCAGCAGCACTGTCCATCGTGCTGAGAGAGTGAGAGAGCGGAGTGATGTAGAGAAAGTGAACAGGTGAGGTGAGCTCCAACAGGTGACCGAGAGCGCTGCTCAGACCAAATGAGTGGACTCCCGAGCGTCCCCCTTTTCAGTGGCTCTAAGTCCACCTCCGCTCTCAGGGGGAGGGAGCGACTGCTCATCAATTATCTCACCCACACATAATGAGGCTGATCTGAGACAACACGCAATCACTGGGGACGCCAGTACACGGGCACGTGGGTATTACTGGGAAAAAGGTCAGGATGCTAGACGGAATGAAGGAGATGCAGCTGCAGAAGGAAAACAGACCAAGTGTGTTTGGTAATAAGCCACATTTGCCAAAAAAAAAAATTAATGGAAAACAAACGTGCATCAAAAAAGGGTTGGTATTTATTTTAAACAAAACATGATGTGTTATTAAATAAATTTACTCGAGACGACTTCGAGGGCTCACAACTTCCTACGGTAAGACAAAGAGGGCTGTCAATCACGCAAAACCGGCTAATCATGGGCATCTGTGAGCTTACGTATGAGGAAGAGGGCGGATAGTGCTCTCCTCCGAGCGTGTTAGATTGCCCTGTAATGAAACATAAGCAAATAAGCACTTGGCTCGGTTCATGTGTCTCAGACGAAGCACGTGCTACCCTTCATCCTCCCTGTAAGGTAAGAGAGAGCTGGCTGGTGGTTGGGAAGTGACAATATTATGGAGAAAAACAAGGGGAAAAGGGCTCTGCTGGTCCAAATAAATGCTTCTTCTTCTTCTTTCGGCTTTTCCCTTCAGGGGTCACCACAGCGAATCATCACTCTCCACCTATCCCTATCTTCTGCATCCTCAGCTGGTCTAAATAAATGCTATATGCTGGAATATAATGTTAATTTAAGCACAACTGAATGAACTAATTTTCAGTAAGTGGTTTTATCCTGGTGGTGGTCGCAGTGGATCCGGAGGCTATCCTGGGAACACTGGGTTTGAGATGGGAATATGCCCTGAACATGCCATTCACACACTCATTCACACCTAGGTGCAATTCAGAATCCAGTCGACTAGAAGTGCTCCTGCTGAAATAGACGCACACCTAGACCACATCTAAACCCCTGGTCTAGGCTGAAGTGTGACATTTAGCTACATACAGTACAGGTAGGCGATAAATACTGCAAAAAAAACAAAACAAACAACATACCACATTCACAATACTTGAAGACAAAACAGCTTGAAGATACACAAGATGTATCATGATGTATAATTTTGCTGAGGTTTTGCTAACAAGTGCCAAAGGGCCACTATATTATATATTAGGTTCAGAGATTTTTGTCCAGCATTTATAAAAATGAAAGTATTTTAGAAAGAAAAGGAGGGAAAATATGTAACATTTTTTAATGTTCAGTCAGTCCAGTATTTGTACAGTGTGTAACAAAGAAGTAATAAATTTCTGATGCTGTATGATAATGATGATGTTTAGAAAAGGGTATCGATATTATATAACGATAATGATATAATGACATCATAACGGCTCTCATGTACAGCCTCTGTTAAAACACACTCCAAAATCTTGCAGAGGAAAAAAATATATGTATATTTTCAGTTGGTACAAATATACAAATAATCATATTTATAGACATATTTAAAAAAAAAAAAAAAACAAAAAAAACAAAAACAAAGATGATGTCTAAAAACAATATATCAAAATATATTTAGATATTCCCTTTTTAAAGAACATGTATGTATTAGGTATAATCCATCACCACAGAGAATGAATAAAATAAAATATAGCATAATCAAGGAAAACAATGAAGTCAATGAAACAAGTGAATGAATATAAAAGATCGAGTTTAAATGTGAATCTATGTATCAAGTCATACTTGCATTGTTCAGTCTTCACTACAGGTTTTGCTGTGAAAATTAACAAATGTGAAAATGACGCTAACGCATAGCATCGCTTTAACTGTTATACAGGAAAAAGACTCAGACTTTTTGACTCAGAATGTGATTTCTTTTGTGTGTTTAAGGCGTTTTTTTTGATCTCTTACAATCTCTTCACAATACACCATGTGGAGATTTCACAAAGCAAACTCGAAACCTACATTTCACTACATTTGAGTGCTTATGTCATACAGTTACATTCATACATGACTCGTTTTTGTTTGCTGTTTATTTATTTATTTGTGTAATTTCATCCCATTTTCTTCCCAACGAGCTACCAGAGAGCTACCAGTACCATGCTTCCTCTGAGATACTGAAGCCTGCTGCTCATGTTGCTTCACATGCCAGCGTAACACACTCGGAGGAAAGTGCTATCTGCCCTCTTCCACATACATGAGCTCACAGACACCCTCTATTGGCTAGTGTTGCTATGATTGACAGGGGAGAGAGAGTATGTCCCTCCTACCTAAGGAGCAAGACTAATTTTGCTCTCTTGGGTCCTGGTCATTCAATCTCGTTGGGATTCAAACCTGCGATCTCTGTGACGATAAAGCGAACGCTTTTTCTTTTTGCACCACTCAGAAGCTTTCAGCTGTTTATTTAAGTTTTATTTGAAATCTGCGATCTCTGTGACGATACAGCGAACACTTTTCTGTTGCGCTACTCAGAAGCCTTCTGCTGTTTATTGATTATGATTTTTGGAAAAATCTGACGTATCAATGTATCATTAAAGCCCCATTTAGCTAAAACTACTGTTTAATATTTGACTATATATTATCATAGCGGATGATATTATCATATATTAAATTTAAAATTGCTAACAGTGACAAGACACTCGTATAAGCTGGGCTTTAATTTTAATATCAACATGGCCAGCCATGTGACAAGCAGCAAGCTGTCGAAGCGATGTATAAATGAAATGCTAATGTTACTGAAGAAATCATTTCATCTCTTTCACAACAGACCGTGTGAGGAAGACAGCAACAACATGAAAAAAAAACAGTGACAGAAAAATAAAAAAACGACTATAATAATGTTCATTACAGTCACTCATGTGACAGTTATAAAAATCCCTGCTCATTAGGCACAAGGAGATTTCAGCTTTTCCAAAAAGTTTGCACATCTGTGTTGTTGCTGGAGGACGGCTCATAATTACAGAAGGCTGAGGAGCTTGTCTAATCCTGATTATTAGCAGATCAATGACAACGAGCCTGCCTCCACACCCTTCTATCTTTAGCCACTTTGAAATAATGGTCAGTTGTTTTTTTTATGTTTTTTGTTGTTGTTTGTTTTTAAATTTGAGGTAAAGTCTGGTTAGCTAGGGGTTTATGTCACACTGTAGTCACGGTTGTTTTGTTTTTTTATTCTACATTTTTCTGCTGGTTGGTTTGGGGTTTGTTGTATACTGTTGTCCTTTTTCTTTTGGTGTTTATTCTACAGTTATGTCCTGGTTGGTTTGGTGTTTATTTGACATTTGTCTCCTGGTTGGTTTCTCCTGTTTGTTGTACACTGTTGTCCTTTTTGGTTTGGAGTTCATTATATTTAACAATGTCACCTTGTTGGTCTGGTGATAATTTTAAAGTGTAGTCATCATTTCTTTGGTGTTCATTCAATACTGCTCTTCTGGTTGATTTGGTGTTTATTCTAAACCTTTGTTTGTTTTTTTTATTTTATTGTACACTGTGGTCCTGTTGGTTTGGTGTTTATTCTTTGGTTTTATGTTTTTGGCATACACTGTTACCTTTTTGGGTTTATTTTATTTTACACTGTCACTCTGGTTAGTCTGGTGAAAATTTTTAAAGTGTAGTGCTAATTGGTTTGGCTTTTATTTGATATTGCTGTTATGGTTGGACAGTTATTCTACAGTGTCATCCTATTTACTTTAGTGTTTATTCTACTTTGTTGTCCACTTTGGTTTGGTGTTTATTCTACACTGGTTCTTTTTGATTTGGTGTTTATTCTACATTTCTCTTCTGTTTGGTTTGGTGTTTATTCTACACTGGTTCTTTTTGATTTGGTGTTTATTCTACATTTCTCTTCTGGTTGGTTTGGTGTTTATTCTACATTTCTCTTCTGGTTGGTTTGGTGTTTATTCTACATTTCTTTTCTGGTTGGTTTGGTGTTTATTGTACATTTCTCTTCTGGTTGGTTTGGTGTTTATTGTACATTTCTGTTCTGGTTGGTTTGGTGTTTATACTACATTTCTCTTCTGGCTGGTTTGGTGTTTATTCTACATTTCTCTTCTGGTTGGTTTGGTCTTTGGTGTACACTTGACCTTTTTGGTTTGGTGTTTACAATGTCAACCTGGTTGGTCTAGTGATAACTGTAGTCATAACTGAAGAAGTGTAGTCATAATTTGCTTGGTGTTCATTCAATACTGCTATTCTGGTTGGCTTGGTGTTTGTTCTAATTTGTTGTCTTGTAATTTTTTTTATGCTGTTGGTATTTATTTTACATTTCTATCATGGTTTGTTTGGTGTTTATTGTACATCTCCCTCCTAGTTATTTTGGTGTTTGGTCCACACAATTTTTCTCTTTGGTTTGGTGTTTATTCTACATTCCTGCCCTAGTTTGTTTGATGCTATTTTCTATTCTGATTATATGGGTGTTTTTTTCTACCTGGTTTATTTTTGGTATTTATTGTACAGTATTGTCCTTTTTGGTTTGGTTTTTATTCTATGCTGTCGTTGGTGTTCGGCCTAAACTGTTGCCTTGTTCAGTTTTGTGTTTAATTTAAGTTGCTGCCCTGTCGTCCACCGTCATCTTGCTCACTTTGGTGTTTAATCTCAACTGCTGTCCTGGTTGGTTTAATGTTTATTTTCCTCTGTTGTCCTCTTCCATATGGCGTGATTTACTACAGACCTTCTTGAATTTGGTGCTTATTATAAACCGGCAAAAATTATGATTGCATGGTGTTTATTCTAAGCTGGCATCCTGGGTGTTTTGGTGTTTATTGTATACTAATGTTCTGGGCTGAGTTTCCCAAAAGCATTGCAAAATCGTCATAACTGGGAGAGAAAGTATTCAATGTGATGCTCGCGCTACCATTTAAAGGTGATCTTTCTGCTGTGGCGCTTTTGGGAAACTCGACCCAGGTTGCTTTGGCTTTTATTCCACACTCTCGTCCTCGCTGGTTGAGAGTTCCTCTTGTATTAGGTCTGTGTGTTGAAGTGCAGCAGGAGACTGGAGCTGCATGTCAGTGCTGCTGGAATCCAGAGTTTCAGGAGCTGAAATAGAGTCTGTAGGAGTCAGAAGGTCAACTACAAACAGAACACACACACACACACACACACACACACACACACACACACACACACACACACAGCAAATTAAGTACCAGTTCAGTGCCACTGAGTATCAACTTACTGATCTTTATTACATATCAATAACAAGTCTAAATTATTTTATGAAATTCAAAGTTTGTGTTCTCTTATTTAATTTACAAATATACTTCATTTCTTTAAATTACAGTGATCCTATATGTTGTATCTAAATGTTAACATTAATAAACTTTAAAAAAATAAAGTTTCAACAGGGTTTTTTTTTGTCCAACAACTAGCTGATCCAGTTTGTTGCGGATTCACAGATAATGTCGAAATAACACTCTTCTATACGTATAAAGATGTAAATACCACAATCCATGGCTAATAGAATGAGTTCGTGAGATAAATATCTCAGTATAGTAAAGCTGAGAGGCGTTCACTTGGTGAGTGTGATGGGTCAGACCTTGTGCAGGCAGAGACACGGTGCGCTGTCGATCATCTTTCTCTTCAGCAGCACTGCTGGAGCCGGAGGCGTGAAGGGAGGTGCAGCGTTGTCCTGCTGCTGCAGTGTGTGATGGCGGTGTGTATGATTCTGGCTCAAACACACTGCCCTCTGCTGCAGGATCCAGCACTGAGAGACAGCAACAACATCATCACTGAGACATGAATGAATGAATGAATGAATGAAAGCCTTCATTGCCATTGTATATCCCTGTATACAACAAAATTAGGAGCACTGCTTCTGACTGGTGTTATAAAAACAAGCATATAACATTACACAATAAATAAGACTATAAAGTGAGTATACCGTGTAGTATAAGAGTATGGAAGTATGTACAACAAGTGTACAGTATAAAGTATATACAGGAGGTGACTAAGTCATAATATTGCACATTGAACATTCAGAACATTTTGAATAAGTGACCAGTGATAGTATTCCCCATTAACCTCTACATCGGTGTGAACAGTTTAGTACAGACACACAGAAGTACAGACTTCTAGTAACTCTACATTTAGTGCATTGAGTTTAGAGTCCTGATAAATCCTGATAAATCAAGTGATCGATATTGCACATTGACATGCTACATATGATATATACATATATCTCCAAAAAAAAAACCCAAAAAACATTAACACAGGGTTAACCACTGACATAAGCTAGAATTCATGCCATATTGTGTACATTCTGTTAATCATTCAGGAACCCAAAAGTAAAGATTGTCTATCAGAGACAAGATAAGCAACTTCTTAGTTGTTTTTTGTTAGTCGCGTGTGTGTAAGCTAACAAACACTGCTTTGTAATCCTAAAAGTCTCAAAAAGAAACTTTCACTGTGTTCAAATAAGGTTTTAAAGCACTTGTGGACTTCCCCTATCCACTCAGAAGTGCATATCTACTACATCCTACAAACTTTTTTTTTTTTTTTTTTTTTTATTTAAAGGGCACTCGTCCTTATCAGTAAGAACAATGTGGATGAAATGATTTTCTGTGCTAATGTGGTCAGTAATTTCCCTTAAATAATGTGAAGTCATACTGACTTGTTAATTGTGCTGGGTCAATTATCTACTGTAGCTTGCTAACTAGATAGCAAATAATTAAGTTACATCAGATATCATGTATAAATACAAACCTAAAAACAATTTGACAAACAATTTGAGCATAATCAAAGTGTATGTTTTAGAATAAGTGCTTTATCATCCCTATTACATCCGTGCTGATGAGTTAGCTTGCTAACTACCTCGGTGCGACCTAGCTATCAGAAATGTTAAGCAATTTAATGTCTCCAGTGTCAGGACTTTGTAAAAGTCAGAGATAAAGCTGTAAATTTACGTTTTTTTTGCAATAGGAAGATCTTCAGGATGGTGGAGTTTGCACTTTGAGTTGCTTATTAACTTCAAGAGGGAGTAAGAGAACAGCTGCTTATAATATACTGTATATGCTATAACATCAGTGACAACAGAAGCTTGTTTTGAATGTTCCACAACACTAAGTGTTACTATAAATATGAAAAAACTGTGACATGCCATGTAATCACTGGCAGATTTCTGTGGAATAAGAGGAATAAAACACTCCAGGATGTGTTGCAATAGGAAAATAATCACCTTTGTGTTTTATTCCTTACTTATCACTGATAAACTGGAAGAGAAAAACATGTTTATTAAAAGTTACCTATACAAGGTGAGACAGGAGAGACACATATATGTTCCTCTTTCTGCGTTTTCGATGATTCCTCTTTCTGGTCTTGAGCCGTTGCAGGTTGTTTGGTGGAGGAGACAGCACCGAGGTGACCTGAGACATCGTCTAAGAAGCCAGAAAGCAGGTCAAATAAGGTTCTAGTCACAGGAAGTCTAGCAGACTGGACTCGTGTTATAATCCTGAAGACGCTTTCATCAGAGGAGCTTCAACAATTCTACTGAATGGTGGGAGAGTGTGAAATCCATATCTCATGCGTGTTAAAATGAATAAAGATCACATGACAAACGGTGGACAGAGGTTACAACTGGTATAAATTGCAGGCGAAAAGACATTATGACAGGAATGTAAGTGGATGAGTATTTCTTTCAGTACTCTTCTTTCAGTACTTTTCTTTCAGTAGATAAGTTTTAATCTACAATACGATCATGATTCTACTTTTATTATGATTATAATACACACATGACATTACTGTGGTACTTATGCTAAACGTTATATCCCTCTTACACCACAGTACTGTTGAATTCTCTTTTCTGATTGGACAGAAGGTGTTGATTCATTTTAACAGCAGCTCTGATACTAATTCCAGCTGCCAATCAAATTACAGGTTTATAGCAATGAACATGTTTTGATATTTTATTGTTTCTGTAGTAAAAATCTACACCGGGACTTGTACGACATAATCTAAGGCTAATAATAAAAAATGAAAAAAGAAATACCTACAATCATATATAAGTATTCTAATAAATAAAAAAGTCTTATAAAATGAAACATACCATTGCTGTGGTATAAGCGGAATAAAACACTTTGGTGTGCAGTGTTACTGGAATTAACTCGATCATTATTTTCCTATATAACCCTGTAACGCAAAGTGGTTTATTTCTTACACAGCAACCATGTAATAATTACGGTTTGCGAGCCACTGTTTTTGCTTGTGGCAGATTTTCTGGAGGATTATTTTTGGGGAAATATTACTCTAAATACCAATAACTTTCTCTTCCAGTAGTTGAACTTGTAGAGAAAACTCTTTAAGATTATACCACAGAGCTAGCACCTTCACTTACTGCTACAACAATGACCTGGAAAACATAAAATCATTATATGTTAGTGTCCTGAACTTACTGGCAGATGTGCTGGAGCTGCTCAGGCGCTCCGGGCTCGGGTGGTGCTCTGGGTGGCTGCTCAGAGTGGATTTGGGGGTGCTGGATGGTGGGCTGAGTGAGGCTTTGAGGCCCATGTGTGCGGCTGGAAGGGTTTGTTTGGCTGGAGGTGTGTGGACAGAAGCAGAAGCAGTCGGTTTCAGGAGATGGGGTGAAGGAGAAGGAGATTTAGACGCAGCCTCCTGGTGGTGCTCTTTCTGCGCTGGCTTCTCTACAGCCGCACTGTCGCCATCAGCTGGTGAGAAAAGGAAACGCAACCACATACTGATTCGGTTGGGTGTAAAAGCAGAAGGTGCATTCGCGCTGACCTGAAGGTGTTACAAGCACTAAAACACACTAACCGTGATTGGACTCAGCTTTGTTCGCAGGTGAGGATTCACTTGCCTGTGGGATGAATAAAAAGACAAAATAAACTTCATAGAATGAAAATAAACAATAATATGAGACAATAACATGAGAAACACATCCAAATCCAGACTAAACCAAATCATTTTCAAAAGGCCTTCTTTAACTCACTTTCTCTTTCATCTTCTCCTGTTTTGCCCGCAGCTGTGCCAGGAAGTCACTCCCCATCACCTGCACCCCTCGGATTCGCCCCCCGTGTGGCCCCTCCCTCTTCTTACCCTCCTCCGCATGACCTTTATTCTCAGAGGTCATGGCTGTATCTACAGGTTCACATGGTTCAACTTTCTCCGCTATCTGAGTCTTGATTGGTTCATGAGTGTGTTCGAGGACGGGGCTTTTCACTGCAGGCTTTGTGGATTCGACGTTATCAGATTCAGTGGTAGATGGCATGGTGGCATTTGCTGGTGCAGGAGTGGGTGTGTGTGGGCTGGTGGGCGGAGATTTCATGGAAGTGCGTGACTTAATGAGGTTGAAGAAGCCACTCATGCGAGATTCCCGCTTCCTCTCCCCTTCTGGACCTGCGTCTTTTATGGAGGAACGCCTGAGAGACAGGATTATATTATCTACATACATACATACATATGTATATATTACATGTATATATAAATATAAAATACTAAGACAACTGCTACAGAAATAAAGATTCGCTGCTCATGCCAGCTAACTAGCACGGAATAACTTGACGTGATTTCGGAGAGAATTTTTTTTGGTCATCTTCATCAATATTCGAAACCGTCAGTATATTAGGCAGCAAGATAACACAACTTCAATCCCTAAAATGCTCATAATCTTCACTGCTAACTTACCAGGATTTCAGAACTTTAATGTATTGTTCATTAACAGACAAACAACATCATTGCTAACTCTAGCTAGCTGGCCAATAAGAGCTAACCTGGTAGAATTTCTGTGATAAATTTTAAGTCACATTTACGTATGTTCATAATTTCTTTTCCAGTAATGCTGGCTAGCTTGCTAACACAAACTAACCTGACAATAACTGAGATAACGTCTTTAAGGCATCTTAAAGATGAGTCTTTGAGTTAAAATATAAACGATACACCCATACGTCCCACTCAAAGACATCTATTTCTCCTACTCAAAGACATGCCTACTGCATATGTCCTACACAAAGACCTGTCCATACGTCCTGCTCGAACCTTCTTGTACTGTGAGCACTAAAATGATTAATTTATGAACATCTGAAAAACAAACAACAAAAGGACAAAAATGTCTCACTTGGTGCCAATCTTTATGACTTTTTTGGCAAAGAAATCCTCCACGCCCTCATCCACTTTCCCAACAAACTCTGTCTGCTCCATGTCTGCTGAAGGAGCGCTCTAAAAAAGTGGAAACCAGAATAAGAACATGGCACTACTAAAAAGGACCAAAAACAAAAAGAATGTGTGTGTCAGTAAGTGTGTGTGTGTGTGTATGTGTGTGTGTTTTGGCTATGCGACTCTCACAGCTGCTTTTCTCGGTTTGGTGATGGTCTTCTTCCTGCGTGGGCGAAGTTTGGTCATGTGCTGCAGTTTGGGGCTTTCTGTTTCTGGCAGATCAATGAAACACACACTCTCGGGCCTGTCTAACTCTGCCTCCACAGATTCAGGGGGTGAAGGAAGGGGCGGGTCTTCCATGTGGATGGGCACATGTTCCAGCGCTTTATCCAAATCAAACTCCAGCTCTGAGGGCCAAACAGACAAAAAGATGAACAAAAACTAAACTAAGCAGAATAAAGCCATACAAATGAATGACAGTTTAATAAACCTTGAATTTTCAGTGAAATCCCTGAAATGAATGATAGAGACAGGCGTAAATTAGTTGACAATCCACACCCTACCAAAGGCCACGGAGATGGGACGCACCATCCGGAACAGGATGCTCTGCCTCTTGGAGGTTGGAGACAGCTTCATAAAAAAAAAACAAAAAAAACCCACAACAAACAAATTAAAAGCTATCTATTCTTATACAGTAACAGTACCACGCATCACTACAGAGAACGGGGAAGGAGAATGTGTGTACCAGCAGGTCAGATGAAGGTGGTGGCAGGTTCTCTGGCTCCAGCTGCCCCTCCTCCAGAACCTCAGTCTCCTCCGAATCATGATGGATCAGCGGCTGGCCACGCCTACTCAGATGCTCCGCCTACAAATATACACAACAAACCATTTGAGTCAAGCCAAGCTGAATTAAAATGTGATTCAATGAAGTAAGATTGATGATAAAGTGTTCAACAGTCCATTAAATACAATTAAATTAACATAAATTTTTTGCACCAACATGGAGGCTGAAAAAATGGAGAGAAAAAATGCTGAATATGAATTTAAGTGGCATTTAAGAAGGGCATCCAGTGATTCTGTCAACATAAGAAGGAATTCATTCGTAAACTGTTCACAGGAGCATTTACACAAGAAACGTGGTATTCCTGAAAATCCAGTTCATTTGGAAAAAGAGTCTATTTCTCAAATGTGAACCTCAGTTAATCAGGTTCAAACTGAATAACTGGTGATGAGTTACTTCAGTTACATATACAGATTTTGCTGTCAAGTTGAAATCGCATATTTACTTATATTACATGCAGATTTTGTCCTTTTCAGCATTTTATGGAGTTCTGTGAGCATGGCTACATGTAAATCCGCTGTGTCAAAGCGCATGGAAATTCGATGAACATGAAGAAAATCAGTGTTGATGAAATATTTTTTGAATCTGGCAGGAATTTTTACTTTGGTTTAGCCAAGAAAACATTCACACACAACTTTACTAAAAGACTGATTAAAAAATGAGGCCCAGAATGAATCAGAATGTGAATACGTCTTGGCGTCTGTACATTTATAGGATGTTTTACTGAGAGTGCGGTAAAGTTACAAACTAGGAGACACTTGCCTAAAATGAATCTGAATAACCGAGTGTAATCAGAATGAATTCATGACTGATGAACATCTCTGAATGTAAACACAGCCTCTGTGTGTGTGTGTGTGTGTGTGTGTGTGTGTGTGTGTGTTGGTGAATGTATGTACTAACCAGTGTGTGCTGAGAGCGAGACAGAGACTCTAAGATCTCATCAATGATGCGGTCAGACAGGAACGAGGCCATGCTGAGCTTTACTTCACTGAGGCAGACAGACAGAACAAACCCAACATTATGATTTTAATATTCACAATTATTCCAACACTGATCAGAACGAAGAATTCAAATTTAGCATCAGAATTCAGAATCAAGAATCAAAGTCAGAATGAACAATTGGAATTTAAAAATCAGTTTCAGAATTTAGAAACAGAATTCAGATTCAGGAATCAGAATCAGGGACCAAAGTCAAAATGAAAAATTAGAATCAGAATTTAAAAAACATTTTTAGAATTTAGAAACAGAATTCAGATTCAGAAATCAGAAATCAGTATCAGAATTCAGAATCAAGTATCAAAGTCAGAATGAACAATTGGAATCAGAAATAAAAATCAGTTTCAGAATTTAGAAACAGAATTCAGATTCAGGAATCAGAAATCAGAATCAGAATTCAGAATCAAGTATCAAAGTCAGAATGAACAATTGGAATCAGAAATAAAAATCAGTTTCAGAATTTAGAAACAGAATTCAGATTCAGGAATCAGAAATCAGAATCAGAAATCAGAATCAGGAATCAAAGTCAGAATGAAGAATTGGAATCAGAATTAAAAAATCAGTTTCAGAATTTAGAAACAGAATTCAGATTCAGGAATCAGAAATCAGTATCAGAATTTAGAATCAAGTATCAAAGTTAGAATGAAGAATTGGAATCAGATTCAGGAACCAGAAATCAGTATCAGTATCAGAATTAAGAATCAGCGGTATTTTGTGTGAAATACCTGATCTTGTTGATGATGTCGATGGCAGACTGCTCGAGCAGGGTGTTGGTGATGAAGGTTCGAGGCACGCTCATCTTCCCCTCGCTTACCTGCATCAGAGTTGGCCTCAAGTTCGCTGTACGCATCACGTGAGGACACACACTCTCCGCCGTGTCCACCATAGACACCAACAAACTCTACACACACATACAAGAGCTGATGGTTCTGAACATCACTAGCACTTTGAAATGCACTGCATGAATGTGTGTGTGTGTGTGTGTGTGTGTGTGTGTGTATTGGAGCTTAGTGCACCTGCAGCTGCTGGTTTATGACAGTGCTGACTTCTCCTGCCATCGACTGAAGCTTCTCCTGGATCGGGGTCACCCACAGGTTCTCGACTACCTCACATACTCCACCTCCTTCTCCACCTCCTTCTCCAGCTCCATCTTCACCTCCGCCTCTACCTCCACGCCGTGCCGAGCGCAGCTGATACATACTGGCCAGCAGCTACACAGCGAGACACACAGCACCATGTGATATAACTCTGTGTATAACATACACTTACCATCATCTTCTACAACACGTGGAACCACTTGCCTACGCAACCGCTCTTCATCCTTCATCCTTCCTCCCCATACCAATTCCCTCCTTTCCTTCATTCCCTTTACCTTTTTCCATCCAAGAAATAGTTCCTTATTTCTTTACCTTCTTCTATCCTCCCTTCCTCCCTTATTTCTTTCTATTACTCCTTACTTCCTATCCCTTTCTTCCTTACTTTCCCTTCTTTTTATTGTTCCTTCTTTCTTTTACTCGTGCAGTTTCCTTCCTTGCTTCCTTCTCTTTCTTTACTCTCCTTTTCCTTTCTTCTATTTTTTCTGTTCTTTCTTTTTCTAATTCCTCACTTCTCTCTCTACTACCTTCTGCCATTACCTTTTTAAAATTTCTTTTCCTTCTATCCTTACTTACATCGTGCCTTTTTCTCTCTTCTTATCTCCTTCCTTCTTTTCCCTTCTACTTTGTCCTTCCCTCATTCCCTTCTTTTCCTTCATCCTTTCTTTTACTCTCTTCATTTCCCTCCATTCCCTTCTTCATTCTCCCCATCCCATTCGTCCATTTTTTCTTCCTTTTCCTTCTTTCATTCTCCCCTTCCTTTCTTCCTTCCCTGTGTGTGTGTGTGTGTGTGTGTGTGTGTGTGTGTGTGAACCTCACTCTCTTTGAGTTACGTGCGTCCTGGACGAGTCTCTCCGCTGCTCTCATGTCCTCCTGAACTCTCTCTCTCTCACTGAAGCGAAGAGAGTTTAGGTGGTCCTGCACCTTCACACACAGCCTGTCAATCATCTGCACACACACACACACACACACACACACACACACACACACACACACACACACACTATTCAGATGAGTAACAAGTCAACTGGTTACACACGACGAGCCAATCACTGACAGACATGCGCAATTACACTCACACATACAAACACACACACACACACACACACACATTCACACACACACTATGAAACACTATAACCTGCTGTGTGGTGGATGTGACAATGCCTTGCTGTAGCCTGTAGGCTTGTTCTTGTAGGTATTTCCTTGTTTCATGGTTCCTCAAGAGATACTGCTCCATCTGAAAACACACAGTGACACACACACACACACACACACACACACACACACACACACACACACTAACCTGTGTAACAATATCTGCAAACACTGGCCTATTTATCAGCAATATATACAGTGGTTTGTAAGATTAGTAATTAGTAAAAGAAGCAATCTGATGCTTAACATGATGCTCCCACCACCATGCTTCACTGTGTAGATGGTGATATTCATATGGCCATTTTTTGTGTAAATTTAAGACATATAACTCTAATTAAATGTGTATTTCAGTTCCAGGCTGTAACATTGCAAAATGTGGAAAAGTGCAGGGGGGGCAGAGATACTTATGCAAGGCCCTGTAGGATACGTATGGATGATACAAATCCCAATCCAATAATAAGAGCCCTCTTGCCTTTAGGTCATTAACTACTTGACTGATTGACCTCTGACCTTCATGAGGGCGTCCTCGGTTTTCTCAGGGCTGGACTTGAGAGCTTGTGCAGCGTCCATGATGGGCACTGGCATGAAGCGGATAGTGTAATTTCTGCAGGACACAAAACAATAGGTGATCAATATCTACATACTAAACACACTCACATACACACACGCACACACACACACACACACAAACACACACACACACACACACACACACAAGAAACTCACTTCTCCAAAGCAGCTGCCACGTCCTGCAGACCCTGGGCACTGACATTATTCCTGTCCCAAATCACAGTCCTGAAACACAACCCAGTGAAAATTTCATGTGCTATGTACAATAACATTACACCAGGCTTTGTTCATATTATATATATGTGTGTATGTGTGTGTGTGTGTGTGTGAGACCTGAGTTTGGTGTTGATCTGCAGGGCCTTGGCCAGCATTTTAGCCCCCATGTCTCCCATCCCATTGCCACTGATGTCTAGGCGAGTCAGGGAGCTGTTTCCCCCCACAGCATTCAGCACGATGGACAAATCAGCTTTCAGCTTGGAATCAGCCAGGGACAGAGAGCTGAGTGGCTACACATACACACACACACACACACACACACACACACACACACACACACACACACATACCATCATCATCAGCTGGTCAGTTCCATACACACGCAGAATACACCATGGCCTTTATAATGTATGATTATACCCTGTTTAGGTTCCTGAGATGTTTTCTGTATCTACATGGGCTTGTTTAAGTCTGAGGCACTGGTGTCACTGGTGGCACTGGTGGCACTGGTGTCACTAAATATTGCATGTTGTCTTTTCTTTCAACATGAACAACATTTGACAAAAAGTAATTCCTTCTTCTAGAATGATGCCAACTATCAGAAGTAAAGGCTTGGTATCAAAAAGTATTAAATGGTTTTTGGTCATGATCCTGACTCAGTCTCATTTTAGTTTGGACTCCATCTTGCTTTGGCCTTTAGCCCCTTGACTTGATCTCAGCTAGTCCTGATC
>CM074953.1:4393630-4401130 GCA_037577455.1 Pangasius macronema
AAGACAGATTGATGAGTTTAGAAGACAGATTGATGGGTTTAGAAGAAAGATTGATGATAATGGCTGATCATCAACATGGGAAATGGTTCTTGTGTGTGATGTGGAAGAGACTTTACAGATTCTCACTGTGCTGGATGTTGCAGATTTGTCTCTGGCCGTACCGACGGTCAACTCGCTCAGCCTCGTGTTCACGATGTTCACTGGGAAACTGCTCGGGGAGGAATTTGGAGGAAAAAGTGGGTCTGATTGTTTTAATTCTTTTTTGGATTATTGTTTCAGTATCATGTTTCTGTTTTTCCTTTCTGACTCAGTTCACATTCAGGCAGGCTTTACTTATAAGGCCATGATGAATTACAGTATTGCAAAAGCGTATAAATCTAAATGAAGTCATGAACCAGTTCAGGAACATTTCAAAGGTTTCTTGAGATCATGTATCAACACACACTCGTCAACATGCTCCTCCTTTCTCCACTTTCTCCATCAGTCTGTCTTTCTCCATATTGGGTGTTACATACCTAAGTTCTCCTACATTTTTGTATGATGACATTAGACTGCTTGGTAGCTTGCACAATTGAAACATTCCTCCTCCTCTCTCTCTCAGATGCGGTGTTGGGGATGGTGCTCATTACAGCTGGTGTGACGCTGTGTGTGTTGAGCTCTGTCTCAGACGCCGACAGTGCAGGAGTCCACACCACGCCATGAATCTAGACCAGAACCACCTTTATGTCATGGTGAACATCAGTACTTTGAGTAGGACATGCTCCCGGATCGATATTCCTTTATAACCGGTCATTGCCGTGGGATGTGACATCATCATCGTGCGCCTCACACCTCTCCAGTTGTAAACACGTGAAAATATTTCAAGGTGGTAGATATTACCATGACCACGTCTTCCTTTTTTAAAATATGTATTTATGTAAGTTATTTCTTACTACCCAAATAATGATAATCATGACTCAGTGTTATTGGCTAACCTTTACTAGATATTGAACAAGATCCTTGATTTCTTTAAAAAATAATATTGAATCCACACCTTCCTCATCACTCATTTAAGCGAGGGCTCTTGGTATTTGTCTTCACTGCTGTTAAGACGAACTAGATATTTGATGTGACGGCTAGCTGAGCTAATGTTAGCTAGCTGTGCGTACAGACTATTAACAGTGCTAGCATTCATACGACTTAAATGGATGACTACAGCTGAATATAGTGTGACTTTTCCTGTCTGGAAGATGTCCAGGAGGGACTTGTAGTGGCTGGAATAAGTAGCAGAGACATATCGAGGACACACTGGATCTCTGTGATTGGTTAAAGTCATGTCCTAGTTGAGCAAATCACATCCATCTGTGTGTTATAAATGGATTTCCACTGATGGCTGTTTATGTCCAGTAAAACTCCATTAGAGTGGAAAAATGTCTCCAAGCTTAAGTTCAGTCACTCTTTACTGCGAGACATTCGATCTAGACAAGACCTGCGTGAGTCAGATCTGTTCTATAGACCAAGGATTACAGCGCAGTGGTATTCTAACACTTTATCAGGGTTTATAATAATGACTTTTTTTTTTATTACAATACTGAACATAGCTAGTGAGTAACAGTTTTTTCCCTTATGGCTCCCTAAGCATCCACGCGCTTCTGCTGTTAGTCCAGTCTGTCCTCATTCTGATTTCCAAACGAAACAGACTTTATCTTGGAAGGACAAATGTTATTTTGTGAACTTTGTCCAGGACATGAAAATGATTCTCCAGATCACGCCAGTGTCTGCTCTTCCAGAACACACACACACACACACCTCAATGTGGCGAAATGAAACTGGGCTAGAGAACAAAGAGTGTAAGATTTATGTCAGTGTATGTAAGAAGATCCAGCTTTGGAACTGATTCCTAGCTGGACTGGTTTTATTCCCCACAGGTACAAACCTCAGGGAACAAAACGAACAAATAGTTGTCCTGGCTGATGCTGGTCAAATTAACTAGAGTCATTTCTTACCAAAACTACTTGAGTGTAAATACACAGCTGTAATGTCCTTATGTGATATGTGAGGAATAAAAGAATCTGTAATGGTACACTAAATAAACAACAGGGTGGTGTGATGAGGTGGAGTTCCCACCTGTTACCAACCTGCAGTTGATTATTTTCCTATAACAGCATCTCACAGCAAATACCAATGATTACAGTTTTTTTTTAGTTGTTAAATAATGATTTTTTTTTTTCTCAGAAGGAAAAAAAACCCAGTGGGTCGTGTTACTGAGAAACCAAGAACCAATCAGAATCAAGAACTGAAACTCTTATCTCTGATTACTGTAAATAGTATTCTATAAATGTGTAATAGATTTTTTTTTAATTATTATTAATCAGAATAATTCACTGAATGACCTGCCGTGTTATGAGTCATATTATTATTCACACGTTAAAGCAAACTGGATTTTTCTTCATAGTTTTTTGACGGTTTATTGTTAATAATATATAACCTGAATATTAGTACACATTAAATAAGAGGACATAAAAATTTCACATTTTATCTATAGGTCCAAGAAAAGTAATCACGATTTTTCTAAATTTGTTCGGGAATCCCATGAAAATCCGTACACACAAGCACAAGTTGACATTAACCCCTTGAACTCGCAGGAGCTGTCGGTGTGTCCCGACTCACTCTCGCAGCTACGTAGCTTTAATGTTAGCGTCACTGCAGTTACAGAATAAGAAGCTGGGGGACGTAAAGGGTTAAACTCAGACTGCGAGTGTCTCAGGTTCACGCTACAGACTTTCACAGTGATTCTATTCAAGGCTCAAAATGAAGCAGCTTCAATACAATTTACACGAGTACTAAAATATCCCACTCCTTGCTCCAGACTTGACGTAAACAGGATCTCTGTAACCTGAACGTTTCCACCGATTCATCATGAAACTAAGACGAAAGACGCACTAATACGCGTGAACATCAGGCTTAAAGTCAGTGCAGGCTGCTGTTAGTGATGAACGATGAGCATCAAGCTCAGCATCACAGATTCTAACGGGTGAATTCAGCAACTCTGATGGCCATGATTGTGCTTAATAGTGTTTATGTACTTTTTAATATCCATTTGCATATCCATGTTTTAACAAATTAACATATTTTTATATCAATGGTTTTGCAGGTCAACAGCTATCATTGACCATCTTTTTTTTTCTTTATACATTTTTACATATTTGGTCAAAAAACAAATTTGGAGCCTGAGAGCCTCTTTTTTATTATTATTATTTTTTTATTTTTATGCTGATCTAAAAAATTTTTTTGTATTTATTTCAAATATTTTATGGGGGTGACTAATTTTTGCCACATTTTTGAGAGAAAATACTTTTTATTAAAATAAGTTCCTATTTTGTTAGACAAAAAAAAAAGGGAATTTCTCTACAGTTATTTTTGCATGTTCTCTTGAAGGGTGCCAATAGTTTTGGAGTTGACTATTCTAATCAAATATCCATTATTTAAAATCATTTTTCTGACAGAAACGGTTCTTATAAGAGCGGTTGTGTTAGAGAAAAGGTCAACAATTTTTGTGCATTCTCTTAGAGGGTGCCAATAATTTTGGAGCTCAGGTTATTCTAATCAGGTACCCAGATCGACGCTTTTCCCCTCATATGTCGTAAGCGAAAGGTGAATATTTAAAGGTGGTGTGATACTTTTTTGTCTCCTTTGTCTGTGATGCTGACCTCATCGCGCACCGTATCGGCTAACCGCGTCTCATTAGCGTCTGTCATCACATGACGGGGGTCCAAGACATTCACGGGAGAATAACTTCACGATCCGTCAAGTCTACATGACGTAGCTGTGAGAGAACCCACACCTCTAACATAATGCCTGTACACTCCACACCTCTTGTCACACCTCTTGTCACACCTCTTGTCACACCTCTTGGTTGCTCAGGAGATGATGAAGGTTAAACGCTAGACTTTACACACTATGGGGGTATTTATTTACGGTTGTGTCTGATATATATACTTTCTATCTGGGTCACTCTCTCTGCTGTGAGGACGAGGAGGGAGGACGGGCGTGGTCCTGCGTCTCCGGCTCTTCAGCTTCCTGAGGACGTCCATCCTGAAACACACACACTGTGTGTGTGTGTGTGTGTGTGTGTGTGTGGCACGTTTCATGTCACACTTCATTCTTGGGCACAGTCACGTCCACTGTAAACTCCTGTAGGTCTGTGAAAAAGGTAATGAGTAATACAAACATGTTTATACTTTAACATTTCTGCTAAAGCCAAAATAAATAAATAAATTATTTATTAATTGAACGAGTGTGTTATTTTTCTACTCAGCAAATAAGTCAACATTGTTTTAAAGGTGCAGTCTGTAATTTTTTCTGTAAAGTTTTCCTGGAGAAAATAAACCTGGGAGTCGTAATATTTTTCTGCAGCTGATCTCTTTAGTTTCTCTGCTTTGGTCTTCTGTTTAAAACTTTTTATTCTGGGCTCCTTTACTTGAGGCGGGGGAGGCCGGTCCGCCTTGTTTAGTGTATTATTATTATTATTATTATTATTATTATTATTAAATAATTACTCACGGCAGTTTGGGCTTGCAGCTTGCATTCAGTTAGTGCTTCATGTCTCGTGCTTTTATTTTGACATTTCATTTGAATAGTTATGTTCTTGCTTTAGTTTTGATTTTAGTTAATTTAAACCCAAAGTTTTTTTGTTTTTCATTGTCAGATTGCTTCTTCAGTGGGCCACACACATTAAAGCTGTCCTCTCTGACCATGACTCCGGCCATTTTGCCCAAGTCTGCCATGTCATAAGCTCGTAATCTGCCTCTATAAATAAATAATTCACCTTTAATCCTTTTCTACCGTTAACTCGACTGAGGGAGTCTGAATACCGCAGCCATGTTTGCTGCGCTTTCACCCTCACTACTCCTGACCAGCCTCTGGGCTCACGGTAGCGTCTTTTTAACGTTTATTCATTCAATTATTCTTCATTCTTTTACATAATTCACCGTCTCCATGTTCCTCCTCTGATTATCATTCTTCCTACTTGACCTCCTCAAATCAGTTTGACACAAAAAAAAAGATCTGCTTGTTTATTTTCAGCCTTTCTGTAATTACTGCATTCGTCTCCACCCACTTTGTCATCTTGGCCTCTTTCCTGTTCCAGGTCTTCGCTGAGTACGTCCTCGTCCTGCTCTTCTGTCTCCCCGTTCGGAGAAGAGCTCTGTCTCGGTAACGAGGTCTCTCCATCGGACGGCCCGTACTCCTTCACGTTGTGCTCTCTGTCGCTAGGAGACGGACTGGAGTGTGCAGACGAGGTCATGTGCTCATCAGGTGCTCCTGTCTGAGCGAGCCAGAGGACGAGTCGTCACCGAGGTTAATTAGAGCAGAAGATTGTGCTCTATAATGAATGTCTCTCTCTCTCTCTCTCTCTCTCTCTCACACACACACACACACACACCTGATGCATGTGATTTGTCGTTTCTGGTTGACCCTCATCAAGTTCCTCGTCCTGAACGACTTCAGCAACTCTCTGGAAAAGAAGACAATAACATCATCTGCCACGAGACACCAGAAATCACCTCATACAGCGAGGGTTCATAATCACGCATAATCTGCCAGTCTGAGAAACATTTTCAGCAATAAATAAATGTGTTTTTGGTTTTATTTGTAATTGCCATGGTTAATTCTGCTAAAACTGGATCTTGGAAGTGACAACAGCTGATTCAGCACCATGGACAGTAGCCAGTTTCCCCGAGTGAATAAATAAATAAATAAATAAATAAATAAATTTACTGCAGTTTTGAATGTGAAAACTCAATGATATTATCAACGATACCTCAGTGATAATCAAGTTGATATAACAAAGTGAAATAACTCTAGATTGTGTGTTTGCTTTAATAAACATGCGATCTGGGACGTTTCTATGTGAAAATGGAAAATACAGGGCAGTGCTGATGCAAACAGATTAACTTACAGTGTGACTGACTGGCTGTTACATCCATTCTAAATTATGTTACTGAATAAATACTGAAAACATTTCCTGAAAGTATGACTGTTACAGCTGCAGGGTGGGTTTTATATTAATGTTTGTAGCACAAACACGTCCGATGCCAACTGCATTTAACCAGGTTTCGTTTTATTTATCTTGTAAACACAACACACTCATGCCTGTGCTCATATTTTCCATTTATTTTTCGTTTACTAGGCTGTTCTGTTTCAGCAAATGACACGTACAAATGAAGTAAATCATGGCATCAGGCTTTTGGACATGAACGAGAGTGGAGTGGAGACTGGAGTGACAGGAAGAGCTGATGGATGTCAGCTGAGAGAGAGTGAAGATGAGCTCCCACCTGATCTACAGGAAGCTCCACAGCCGTGCTGTCATCATCAGCCACCTCCTCAGCTCCTCGCACCTCCTCTCTCCTCCTCCCTACGCCCTTAAACACACTCGCATGGGCTGCAGGAGACACGCACAAGATTCTTATTTCTTTTACAACCCACACCCACAACTCTGTTTATTACTAACAGATAGCAGATGTCTACGTAGAGCACGCAACATCAACATCATCAGGGGATCCCATCCCAGTCCCAGACTGTTCAACCTCCTTCCTTCCTGGAGGAGATACAGGAACGTTTGCACCAGAACCAGCAGGTTCAGGACCAGCTTCTTCCTCACAACCATTACCTGTCCGTGCCCTTACCTGCGTTTCTGGCCGCAGCTCTGAGTGGGGGTCTGTGTTTGCGCACTCGGACGGGTTTGGCGTAGAATATGGAGCTCTCCTCTCTTTCCCCTCTTCCTTCTCTCCTCCTCTGCAGCGGCTGAGACAGATTCGCTCCTTCCGGCTCGGCCTCGTCTCCCGTGGACTTCACGCGCCTGCCGTCCCTCTGAGACACACAGCATTTGGCTAAACGCTAAACACTTCACAGTCAAAAAAAGTCCTAGCTCACATCCTGGAGACACGTGGGATCCTTCTTACCTCAGGTGAGTGAAGGAGGGCGGAGTCACTGTTACTGTCTTGAGGGAACTTCCTGTTCTGTGAGACATCGTGAAAATAAACAGGATTAGATCTACATCACTCAGTGCAGCTACAAATGTAGTCCTGAGAAGGTGCTGCTTTACCTCTGACCTCCTGTGCAGGCCACGATCTGCGACGTAATGTCTAAAGAACGGACAAAACAAATCAAAATCTGTCAGCCATTTTACAAACCACCATCATCCTCCTCCTCCTCCTCCTCTTCCTCACCTGTCTGCACTGCCTCCTGGTGCTTTGTTCAGCAGCAGCTCCACGTATGGAAGTTTCTTGAAGCGTTCGGCACCGACGGCTACGTAACACTGGCCACTCTCCAGCTCCTCCGCCGAGGTCACCGTCACGCCGTCCAGAGTGCACAGCCTGAGAGGTCAAAGGTCAAATGAAAGCTAAAAACAAACCCCAAGGAACCGTAAGAGTCTGCACGGGGAACACGCGTGGGTGTGTGTTGACCTGCGAACGGCGCCAGTGCGCAGCATGGCTTTCTCCGAGACCAGGCTGAGGATCT
>CM074953.1:4403630-4413214 GCA_037577455.1 Pangasius macronema
TTCTTCTCTAAAGATTGTTAGACACACAGACTAGTACGAGATGTGTTTTTTTTCAGTGAAAGCACACCGCACCACAGAAGTGGGTTACAGTGCTCCAGTGATATGAGAGCCTGCTTTTATGCATCGATAACCATAACAACTCTTTCTCTGGTATCACAAACATATAAACATGACAAATCAAACCAGCCATGTTACTTGGAACGCAGCAGCTCAGCTTAAGCAAACCCAAGGCCACCATTTTCACAAAAGGATCAGGGACTAGATTTATGGACGACGCCTGGGCTCAAAAACAGCTTTAACACTTTGTACCAAACTTGGGACTCACCCTAACCCTAACCCTGTGTCCAGAAAAAAAAAAAAGACCTAAATTGGTAACGCCCACCAACGCAAACTGTTGCTTTAAATCTGCCTCATTATCTATTTATTGTTTGGAGCTAAATAATTAAAAATGATTAAACATAATTATTATTTGGGAGGATTTTAAATACAAGAGCTGAACCTATTCATACGACTTTAACATTGTTGTTGTTTCAGTTAAAGCTGAGAAGCGAGCAGATTGCTGAAGTGTACACTTTAACACACAGACACAGGAATGCTTTCAGGAACGAGGAGCATGCAGATTCTCTGTAACTAATACCACAGTGAGGGTGAATTCTCGAATCTGATTGGTCAGAAGGCGTGGACGGTAGCTGTAGTAATAGCTCATTCACAGGACACTCCTCAGGACCTAATAATAAACCGATTGAAAAAAAACCCAGTGTTTTTAGACTTTAGACCGTACTGTTATTGGAAAATAATCCACTTTGAGGGTGTAACACGCATTAGATGAAATATGGGGAAATGAACAAATTATATAGTATAATTGTATAGTCATGAAGGTGAACATGCAAAATGGACGACACATGCTGTTTTGCTCATGTGAAAGACCGAAATCCTCTGTAAACCCTGTCTGTAACTCAGTTTGCACAATTTTTCTGGGTGTTCTCCAGGTGTTGGCACGTGTTTTTAAATCTACAACCGCTTCAAAAATCATAGCCTGAATTTCCAGTTTATTAAATCAGGTTGTTTTTAACTCGGCAACTCTGTGCACCTCCAAGGCATAAAAAAGGAACAAAACTGTGACCCTGAATATCCAGCACGGATGTTTAACTTAGCCTCGGGCAGAGAGATCTGATTAAAGCAGTGTGTAACCACACCCTCCAAACACACACACACACACACACACACACACACACACACACAGTGAAGAGGGTGTGTTTCTGAGCACCTGTCTGCTGTCTGCTCGATGAGCTTTGAACTGATGTTACTGAGGTATGACTTTACTACAGTTACTGGGATTACAACACTGCTGGAGCTGATTATATCCAGACTGATGGCTCATGCTTCCCTTCAGCATCTGGCTCACACACCACCACTGAGTGAGCCACAGCTCAATCCCGATGAAACCACATCTCAGACACGACAAACACTAGACCTCACACTTGGACCTCTTTCAGCCCAAAATTGAAATGTTGTACAAAGTATTAGATATGGATGGCTGAATTCGGGTTATTTTTTGTCCCACAATGCACTTGTCCTTGTCATAACTGACCCGGCTGGATATAAGCTCCACCATCCTCCTTAATCAAACCTCATTAGTGATTATTTTCCTATAACAGCACACCCCCAAGTATGTATTTTTCTGTAGTTCTGCCTCAGTGTTTTAGCAGAATTCACTATATTGTATTGTATTGTTCCCCAACCTCATCCCTTGGGAAATTTAGACAGATTTAAACAAATGAGTTTGATCTGTTTGGATATCATTTGAATCTATGTTAAAATAATGTCATAAAAATAGGTAGAAGGCTAACTCTGCGCCTAACCCCGCCTCTGTGGTGAACCTTATACCTTCATAACTTTTTAGTCAAATTGATTTGTACAGATTGTTAGGAATTCGCAACCGTGAGAAAATTGATGTTCTGTCACTGCAATACTCATCATGCATTATGCAAACATTCCATATACTTACAGAGAATACTCACCGAGACCAACCAATCATACAGTAATTCCATTAGCACTTGCTAGTTGCTTACTTAATAGCCAATCACAGTGCAGGAGGTGGGACATGATTGAGAGAAATTTACCAGTGGGGGAAAAATTACATAGCTTTCCTTATCAAAAATCACAGTTTAGTTGAGGCTTGTCTGTGGAATGCAGTGTACTTTGTGTGATAAATACAAAGAGTCAGTGGCAAAGGAAAAAAAGAAATATTAATATTTATGAATATATTCAGAATGTTTTGAGTGAAGTGAGTGAGTGAAGTGACTTGTGGCCAAGTGTGGTGACCCATACTCGGAATTTGTGCTCTGCATTTAACCCATCCANCAGTCGTGGTATTGAGGGTGGCAGAGAGCGCTGGTCATTCACTCCCCCACCTACAATCCCTGCCGGACCCGAGACTGAGACCAAACCCACGACCTTAAGGTTCCAAGTCTGACTCTCTAACCATTAGGCCACAACTTCCCCAATTTGTGGGATTTACTGTAAATGTGATACAAGTGAAGCAATATCTCAGCAATGTCTTGATGTTCTGCCATCAAATTGCACCTTGGGGGAAAAAGCACTGATGATCACAATGGCTCGTGGTCTTCCTCTGTCGATTAGCAGGGCCAGAAAGTGCTTGGCCCCTGAATTGCTGCTTGCAGCTTTTTTTTTTATTTATTATCAGTTATTATATGTTTGTTCCTCATTTTTGCTGTTTTGGATGTGATTCAAAACCATAAAGTGCATGATGATAATGATGCATGTTCCAATAATGTCACCCTGGTCTTGGAAATAAAGTCAGATGATTTTCCATTGCTGCTCCACCTGCACAGGTTTCACTCACCAGGATTCGGTTGTCCTGTTTGTCACCTTTGCCCTCCAGCTGCACCTTCTTTCTCAGGCTCAGTTTGAGCTGCCGGCCCACCGCATCTTGCACGCTCTCTACAGAACACCCGAGACAGAGAGAGACAGATAAACACCACTTCATTCGCCATGTGCTTCTGTGTCATGTAAATTCATATACAATCCCACAGGGCGGCTTAAAATACAAATCTGCTGCATTCACGCCACGAGATTACACAATGTTACGGTCTGAGAGCTACTTCAGTTCTGCAGTGTGTGCATTTATGACCTATAAGCTAACTTTCACACTTCCTGAAGGTCTCGATTTTCCTTTCTCTTCTCTTTCCCTCCTTGACTTGGCACTAAAGGCAGATGGGAAATGAGTCAGTGACATCATCGCTGGAATTTTACTCTGGATTTCTGGATCACAGGCACGTGAAAATATTTTCCAAAGAAAGAAAGAGAGCCAGTGTGTGTGTGTGTGTGTGTGTGTGTGTGTGTGTAGGGGTGTATGTTATAAAGGCACAGAGAAGCTATGAAAGGGAGGCAGATAAACAGAGCGAGTGAGGTCATCTTGAGATAAAAGAGATAAAAACTGTGAATAATAAATCATGCCCATAGTGAAGTCAATTCCCAATAGTTTTCACTTATTTACCACTTTTTCTGGTCACTATATACACTCACCGGCCACTTTAATAGGAACACCTGTACACATGAACACTGAATTTGAGGCTACAGGTTCACCAAAACTGGACAGCTGAAAATTATAAAAACACCTCGCCTGGTCTTTTTTACATCTCCAAATGTCCAGCTTGGGCGAGTCAGTGCCCAGTGTGAGCTCCTGTTTTTGGCTGATAGGATCAGAACCCGATGTGGTCTTCTGCTGTTGTACATATCTGCAACAAGGTTTGACATGTTGCACATTCTGAGATGCTCGTCTGATCATCACGGATGTAAACAGTGGTTATTTGAGTTACCCTAGCCTTCCTGTCAGCTCTGATCTCTCTCATTAGCAAGCTGTTTCCACCCACAGAACTGCAGCTCACTGGATGTTTTTTGTTTTTCACACCAGTTTCTGAAATACTTAAACCAGCCCGTCTGGAACCTACAACCAGGCCAGATCACACTTTCCCCCCATTCTGATGTTTGATGTGAACATTAACTGAAGCTCTTGATCTGCATCTACATGGTTTTATGCATTGCGCTGCTGCCACATGACTGGCGGATTGTATAATTACACAAATGAGCAGGCGTACAAGTGTTTGACTTACCTCTTCATAAAGTACTTAAGTTAGCACTTACCCACACACACACACACACACACACACACACACACACACACACACACACACAAAACCAACAGAGTGTTGGGCTGATGGTATTCCTAGTTTGTGACCTAGTGAGCCGATATCAGAATGTATTTTTGATAGACTTCAAAGCACTATTGTAAGTCGCTCTGGATAAGGGCGTCTGCCAAATGCCATAAATGTAAATGTAAATGTGTCTCTGTTGAGTGTAATTCCATATGTGGAATTTTATAGTGTTAATGTCTTCATGATTGGTAGTGTATATCACTATATGTTCTAGCTATATTTTCAGCTAAGTCATTTATACTTAGGAAAATGATAAGAGTGGCATGATAAAGAAAAGTGGTGTGATAACCAGGGGAAGTGTAGGACAATGGGGGAGGGATGGAGAGAGAGAGAGAGAGAGAGAGAGGTTATGACACAGTTCTGATAGTGAGTAATAAGAGAGAAAGAGAGAGAGGAAGAAGAAGGTTATTAGAGGTTACTATAAGTAAAGACCTGAGTTCAGTAAACAGGAATAACAAAAGCAGCAGTGAAACTTCAGCGCAGCATGAATGCATACTGGAACCTACACAGTGAGTGAAATGTGTGAAAATACAAATTCTCATGCAATCAATACATATATATGTGAATATACTATATGTGTACATACTGTATGTACAGGGAGGATATACAGTATGCATATGTGCAGTGAGTTACTGCTGTGTACTTATTATAGATTGTTTGCTTGCACAGCTCATGAAGGACTTTTGTCTGAAATGTCCTGTTTCTCTAGATACCATAAAGGCCTGTTTGATGGAGTATTTCTGAGATGGTTGTACTTCCAGCAGGTTCTCCCCTCTCTGGATTTCTCTCCTCTGGCCATTGGGTTCTTGGTCACTTTCCTAGTGTGGTTACTGAGTTTGGCCAGACGGCTGGCTCTAGGAAGAGTCCTGGTTGTTTCACAAAGATGGAGTCCCAGGATCAATGAATACTTTAGAAATGGTTTTATACTCTTACTCAGATCACTTTGGTCCGTTGGATTTCATGGCTTGTTTTTGGTCTGACATGTACTGTAAATTGTGGGACTTATGATACACACACACACACACACACACACACACACACACACGTGCCTTTCTAAATCATCAGACACCTCTCTAGAGACACCTCTAGATGATCAAAGCAAACAGGATGAGCTCCACTCTGAGTGCCTTAGCCAAGGGTCTAAATATTCATATGAGAGATTTCAGTTTTTAAAATTTCTAAAATAAAAAAAAAGTTTTCATTTGGTCATTATGGATTATTGTGTGTAGATTAACCAAAAGGTTCAATGTAATCCATTTTAAAACAAATCTATAACACAATAAAGTGCACAAAATCTGAAAGGGTCTGAATACTTTCCTAACCCACTGTACAGCCAGATTTCTGCAAAGCTGCGTTTCGGCTTTCTATTGTTAGAAAAAAAAACATTATTCTTAGACAAAAAAAAAATTAATTAAATTAAAAAATTTATAAAATTAAATGGTTTGAAACAGTGCGGTGTGCACATTACGCATATTTGATTTACAAGTGATGGATATTTCATTAAAATTCAGTTGATTCAACCCCTTAAACTCACAGTATCAATTTTACTACTAGTTACACTAGAATACTTCATAGCAGTTACTAAATAATAGATTTTCAGATTGACAAAAACATAATACTCCAAGAGTTGACAGGGTTAAATGTGTGTTTCTCCTGTGCCTTCAACTATCCATGGTAAGGTTGACATATGCATAGATTTCTCATAATAATATTAAAATAAGGACCACTCTAGAGCATTTGAGCGTCGACCGAGACGTGTTTAGACAGGGTGCTCTACGCAACACCAGTTGAGCAACGACAGCAGGCCTCTGATGATCCTTGCACCAGTTAGGAATGATACATTATTACTACAGTATATGCATTATATGTGTAATTATAGCTACATGTATAACCTGTGTAATTATAGCTACATGTATAACCTGTGTAATTATAGCTACATGTATAACCTGGTAATTATAGCTACATGTATAACCTGTGTAATTATAACTACATGTATAACCTGTGTAATTATAGCTACATGTATAACCTGTGTAATTATAGCTACATGTATAAACAGTGATTTATTTATATATTCATATCATCTGTATATATGACAATGGTTCACAAAAAACATCAAGGGCTCTTTTATTTTTTAAAAATTTCTAATGACAAATTGAATAAAAATGGGTGGAGAGTTCAGAATAAATAAATAGCCAAAATATTACTGTAAACATTTAAATAATGAACCTAATTTTTTTTTAATTGCTGTAAAATAAATCAGAGATTTAGTTCGTTAGTTCATTAGTTAGTGATTAGAATAGTGGTAGTAATTTGTTGAAGTGGTTTCTGGCTGTAAGACGTTTGAGCACCTCTGTTCTCAAGCTGTTAATTAGACTCTCATGAACCATTCGAAGGTTTCGACTTTACAAAACACATGAAAGTTCTTTCTACACCCATTTATTCATCTCTATAAGGAAGTAATGGACATAAGACTGTAAACCATTTCCTTTTCATTGACAGTCACAGAGTTGATTTGGGAATGGATTAAGAAAACAAGTGTATTATTGTTGTTGTTTTGTTGTTGTTGCTGCTGTTATTATTATTGTTATTCTTGTTGTTGTTGTTGTTGTTGTTGTTGTTATTATTATTAGTGTTGTTATTGTTGTAGTTTTGTTGTTGCTGCTTTTGTCATTATTATTATTGTTGTTGTTGTTGTTATTATTATTGTTGTTGTTGTGGTTGTTTTGTTGTTGTTGTTGTTGTTATTATTATTATTATTATTATTATTAGTGTTGTTATTGTTGTAGTTTTGTTGTTGCTGCTTTTGTCATTATTATTACTATTGTTGTTGATGTTCTTATTGTTGTTGTAGTTGTTTTGCTGTTGTTGTTGTTGTCGTTATTATTATTATTATTACTATTATTATTATTATTAACTTGTTCACTCATATCTGATGAGTCTAACATGAGTTGTGTCTCACCTGTGAGCACAGGTACTAATCAGAGACGCCATGTGTTTAATAATTAACTGTCTTACCGAGCACTTCCTTTGAGATGTCCTCCTCTGAGACCATCCTCACAGACAAAAGCCCACAGTCCAGCAGTGAAAAGAGTGCAGTCCGGATGGAAGCTAAACGTGTGTGGAAGGTGCAGGGACGTGTGTAAACCTGCACAGCAGAGTAACCTCAGATCCCTCTCAGATCCCTGTCAGTGGGGCTCTCAGGTGAATCCTGCAGTCCTCTCCTGCTGCTGCAGCGGCTCCCAGCTGCGTCTCTCCCTCATTTACTTCATTTACTGTCACACATTTATCGAGCGCAGAGAATATCTAAACACAAACGGAACTAACACGGAGTTTGGACTCTGTAGGCGTGGAGACAAGTTTTGGTACTTTAGGAATGCACTCACAAGCAGAAGCCACGCCCATTCCACAAGTGGGATTCGGTCAAAACACGCCCACATGCTAAGCCACGCCCCCGATCCTGCCTTTGGCCAGAAGAGACGCTGCAAATCGCTATGGAAAGCCAAACTGTTCCTAACCATGCTGAGATTTACAGTAGCTTCATGTTTGGGTCTTTTTTTAAGTAAACGATACATGGAATATCAGGTGGAGAAAACGGTTACCGAGTTCAAGACTGCTGTTGGAGATTTATTCACCTGTTTAATAGACATAAAAAAAGCATTGGTATTGTAGTTGCATGGAAGTCAATGTGTTTGTTATGGTTATTAATTAAAGGAAGACACATTATACTTTTTTTTTTTTTTTCTCCCTAGTTAGGTCACCTGCCAATTCACACCCACCAGCCAACTCTCGTGTATAGCATTTATCCAAACACCTTACATTTATCTAATTTGTGGGTTAAGGGCCTCAATCAAGGGCCCAGCAGTAGCAGCTCGGCAGTGCTGGGATTTGAACTCATGACCTTCTGATCAGTGGTCCCACATCTTAACCACTACCGCTATGGCTATCACTCTTCCCTAGCATACGACAACAAAATTCTTTCAAACTGCTGCTCATGCTGCGTAAACACACTCCGAGGAAAACTGCTCTCTTACGCACACAGTACAGCGCAAAAGTCTTAGGCAAAGAAGATTTCCATACATTAGTTTTCAGGCACAAAATTAAATGTTACAGAAAAAGTTTGTATGTCAGTAAAAAAAAAAGACACACACACACACACACACACACAAATTTTTGCTGCAAAAATAAGAAGCAAGTGTGACAGTCAAAGTCTCCAGAAGAACTGCGGCTGCTTCTGCAAGATGCTCAGTAACACTTACAGCTCATTTCCTTATAAACCTGCACAAATTATACCTGAGACTACTATTTTTTTAAATGCGAAAGATCATCACACCAAATATTGACTTTGTTTCATTTATTACTGTTTACTGCTCTTTGTAGTATTTTTTAATTTAGAAACATTAAATTTCATTATTTTTGAAGGCATCTTTGCTCTACAGCATTTCTTTGCATGGGCCTAAGACTTTAGCACAGTACTGTACACGAACCTATGATTGGCTAACGTCCATAAACTGGCAGGTAGGCCTTCTGATGTTATAAGATGCACTTTAGCTTCCTACTTTTTAAGAGTGTATTAGTTCATCTGCATTTGGGACAATTTTACTGCGGAAATGAAACCAATCTCTCAAATGCTGCTGGGTCGCAGGCCCATGTATGACTATACACTGCAGTAAATCCCTCATCATCATGATCTCGTGGTTACTCGATTCCTCAAAAGTATAAACAGCTTTTATTTTATACACACACTTTCATTTTCTGTACTTCTGTAGTTTTGTGGTGAAACTCGGACACTGAAGCTTTTGTATTTTGAATGTCAGAATGTGGTCTTTGTAAGAGCAGCGCAAACAGATGGAACACTTGGGGTTTGCTGTTTTAGAAAAATAATCAATGCCGGGTTAGTGTGATGCAGCCTGACATGTAGAGTTACTCCTACCATCCCAAAGATAATTATTTTTCAATAACAGAATGTAGGAAACCTTTATTCTGTATTTTTGAATGTGCAGTCAGACTGAAGGCCTATATAAACTGATTGTTGATATCAATCAATCTTCATCAGACTTTTATTTTTTTCTGCTGTTTTGTACCTATTTTGATTTTTTATGACCTTCATGATCATGTTTTATGATCCAGAATCTATCACAGGAGACCATTACTGTAATTTCACATAAATCATTATCCTGATTTCTGTTGCTCTCTAGACTTCTGTGCCTTTGGTTTTACACACACACACACACACACACACACACACACACACACACACACACACACACACATATATATATATATATACACTCCTGAACAAAATCTTAAGACCAGGGAAAATATTACAAGTATTCACACTTCGCACTG
>CM074953.1:4413314-4426413 GCA_037577455.1 Pangasius macronema
CACACAGAACTCCTGACACCTTTCTCCACCCATTCCAACCTGCCTGCACTCGCTTCTTCACCTCTTTCCCACACTCATTGCCTTTTAATCTATTGACATATTTAAATTGGGAAGCGGTAATCCTGAATAAGCTTTTTTGCCAATACACACACAAATCGTAACACATACAATACTGTACGTCAACATATGTAGTTTTTTTTTTCAAAATCTGTAGACAGAGCATGAAAGCCAACTGAAACCAAGGCCACTGCATAATTCAAGTATAATGCTGTTTTAGTGCATTAATAGATACAGTGGTGCACCTAAAATAAGCCCTGGGTGGTAAATATAGAGGAGAGAGGAAAGTTCACTCCCAGTATAAAAATGATGTCCGTGGCTTAGAAAGGAAAATCTCTAAAATCTTATTCAATACCGATCCACCGGTGCTTGAAAATATTCGGAGAACTAGAGATGCACTTATCCAGGATTCCACGTAATGGAAAAAAGGAATTAGAACGCATTACGTTTCCCGAGCACGTCTCAGAAAATAAATAAATAAAACAAAATCCTGAAATTCACAGAGCTGAAAAAGGTTAAAAGGACATTTCCATCCATTATTTCTAAATTGCTCTTTCCGAGCCGTTCTGAACCGATCCTGCCGTCCTGCTAAGACTGTGTGTGATTCAACACAAATTGCCACTTTGTCCGCACCCTTTGGCCGAGCATCCAGTGAAAGTCGCGCGAGTCACAGCTACTACATCAGCTGAGATATAACTCCACTTTTCTCATTTCGGCTTAAATGTGAGCCTGCCTGGTGACATTTCCATAAGGCGGAATAGGGGTTCGCAGCATGCGCCTCGGCAGCGGGAGCTGATGGGATACGAGTGCTGTAACGAGAGTTCCTACTCCCTTTGATGTGATGTTTACCAGAAGCTAATAGGATCGTTATCCCTCTTGCTGTGAGGAATCCAGAGGGCAACCTAGACTTGAGAGCAGTACAGGAACATTAGGCATTTTAAACTAGCAATTACAGGAATTAATGATTTTAGGCATCCTTGAGTCAATATGCCATATTGTGTTTCTTAATCATGGAGCCTGGCTCTGTCTTTCCAGATATTTTTATGCGCGAATAGCAAAAAAAAACAAGGCAGTAATTAGGTTTAGTACATCTTTCCAAAGCCCAAGGACACGAGTTCATTAAGATAAATGGAAAATAAATACAAGAATAATCCAAGTCTGAGATATGAATAATAAAAGAAACAAAAACACAAAAGAGAAGATGAGCTATAGTGAAACAATTGGGATAAATATGGCACTGATCGCTGCAAGGTCGAGACCAAAAGCAAGATCCTGGCTTTCTGCACTGTTTTTGTATAACTGGTGCTGATAGGAATTTTGTTCTAGTGTCCCTTCAGTGACTCGGTCTCTGTTCCAGTCTTGTTTTGAACATCGCCTTTGCATCAACATTCGGTACCGCTCAAGTTGCCACTTGCAGCACAAACTAGTTCCCTAGTACTAGTACTTGAAAGAAGGAGGTCATGTGGTCAGGCAGATTTAAGAGAATGTACTTGTAGGCTATTACATACAGTTTGCATAGAAATATGAAGTTTTTCATCAAAACGTGATTTCATTGCTTAAACCAAATGTAATTTAAACAAGTTTCTAACTACTGGTTTGAATTATGTAGCGTGAGTGTGAGGAAAAGTTCTAATGATGCTCTAAAATTTCCTGAGGAACGTGTGCAGGAGTGTAGAAGTGTAGAAGAAGACGTCGCTGCTTCACTACCCTAGTGACCTAGCGATTTTATTCACGGCTTGGAAAATACACCAGCAAATCAAAATCACGTTAAATTGTGTAAATGTAACACAGTTCAATCAACACGGAACCAGTGTATACAACTGAATTAAGTTGGGTTTGTTTTTTTTTCCATTGACCAATAGCAGAATTTGTTCTGAGAGCAAAGGGAGGTCCAACCTAGTGAACATACACACAAACATTTCTGCTTTACACTTTCACAAACAGCTTCATCTATCGCTTTTCCATTGCTATTTCGTAAATGAAATTCCACCAGCCGGCACTGCCGTCATGGCTTTGCTTCTGAAGTCTACAGCTGCGTTTTATAATCCTTCAGGCGTCCAAGTGGTCATCTATCACCCTTCACTTGAGCTAATAAAGCACTGAAACGGCCCTCAGGCTGCTGAGAAGAAATAGTGGGGAGAGCCTGGGGCCTGTTAAAATTCACCTCGTAAAGCCGCTTTAATCCAGAGGTTTCTAAAACTTTCCTTTTTTTTGCTTCTGCTATCATCATCTAAACAAATACTTATACCCAGTGGCACTTCCGTCGTTCCAGTCTAAGAGGAATTCAGGCAAGAGAAAATCAAATTACTGCCTTGCATCCTCCATACCCTCACCGCAAAGTGTCCTTAATATTTCAGCACTCTCTCCTTATCGGGATTTCATATCGATAGCTTGCTATTCGGCTACGGAGTCCCTTCCTCATTGGCTTCTGTTTCCGTGGTAACCGCGAGATACCGTTACGATGTATAAGAAGGCCTTGTGGCGCTGTAATTTATCTTTATCACCTAGTTTCAAGGCTCAAGGCTACGCCTTTTCATTTTCCAGATCTCGCTTAGGAGCACTTGAGAAATCTGCAATTTGCTCATGAGCGGTAGGAACACTTTAGGGGGCAGCTCTCCACTCATGGCCCCTTCACGTGCCTTCCTTATTTGGGCTCCAAACAAACCAAAAAGCGTGACTCTCCTTTAGCCCGGAACGAGAGTAAAGCAAGAGGACGACGGGAAAAGAAATCGCTCAGCAGGGGACAAACAGGGGCAATTTGCAAGTGTCGTAGAATCTGATCTCCATGTAGAGGAGAGCTGTTTGGGTGAGCGCGCTGCCTAACGAGAACATGCCATTCCAAGACGATGTGGCCAAAACTGAACATGGTTCCCCATGGAGAAAAGGATCTCTGGTAGACTTTGCATAAAAGAATTGAAAACGAAATGAAAATAACCTTGTAATTGCTGAAGTTGTGCTGGTCTAGTCACAGCCTGTTGGAGTCTCCATCAGGGTTAGTATCATGTTATTCCCGTTTGTATGCACTTATTCCCGTTTGTATGTACAGTTCTTCATTAGTGCAGCAGGCTGTTTGGCTTCTGTAACAAGGCAATTCCCCTTCACACGATCAATAAAGTATCTGTCTTGCTATATAAATCTGTCACTGGTGCCATTACAGATTGCGCAGGAAATCGGGTGTCGCCTTCACGTCGCCTCATTTGTGGCTCTGTTTACAGTAACAATCAATTACTCGGAATCGCAAAATTATGTCCTCGGAATCCTGACAGATGCTCTCGCTGGTAAAGAACATGAAAAGATCGCCAAAGGTCCGGTAAGATGCTGGCCTCCTCGACAGGAACGTGCTTCGGTGTCTTTGTGATTAATGGGAATCTCGAGACAAAGATCACCCGCCTCCATTTTTAACGCTACCGGAACACTCCTGGCCTTGTACCCTTCAGTGGCTGTCCTTCTCATTAATTCCGAGCTCCTCATGAGACACAATCCACCCAGAAAGAAGCACAGCTGGTGTCGCCTAAATCTGTAAAACACACTCAAACATTCATAGCTGGAGATAAAACGAGCTGTTCATCAGTTCCGGATGAGCAACGCTAGCAAACGGCATGAAAATATCGAACTAAATTCAGTTTATTACATTTGTAAACGTTTCTTTTTTAAAGTATTTTTTACAAACTTTACTCCTGACTTTAAATTAAAATAGCATTTATTTATTAGTGTATTTGATGCTAGATGCTAGATTTTTATATAAATAATACATTTGTACTGTATTGCTGCCAGTTGGTCAGGAAACCTATACAGTAGATCATGACACGTATCATGTATCGTAGAGAATCGTGATGTGATGTTCATGACATATCGTCCAACCGTCTTATCGATGTCTCCTCGTGCTGGGGACGGGACTCATTTCATCCCCGTGGTCTCAGAATGCGCCTTGTGCTCGTCTCTTGATACGCAGGCACTCGTCTGTCCCAAACTAGCGCGAGAACCCAGAAAATCAGACCTTTTAAATGTATAGTTTTAGAGGCCAGATAGTGATGGGAGGTTTACTGGGCTGTAAATGAGAAGCCAGAGAAAACGCTGGGGATTTTAAAATCTCATTTCTCCCGCAGCAGTGACAAACTACAGAGGCTGCTGGTGTATTTGTCTCCACACAGAAGTTCGTACAAAACTATTGACATGTAGCTGAGATTTGCTTTGAGGAATTCGACGAAAAATAAGTGGTAAGCGAAGCAAAAGTCCAAAGGCATCCAAATAAAAACCACGGACTTTATGCCGTGCAGAACCCAGTAGTAGTATGATAGTATGTAGATGTTAAACATTAAAAAAATTTAACCTGGATGATCCTGATGACGTCCAACGATACTGGCATGACAAGGAGATCCCACTGGAGATGTAGGAGGCTCCATCATGATCTGGGGTGCTTTTTCCTTCAGTGGGAAAATGGAGCTTCAGGTTGTGCAGGGCGTCAAACNCCCTCTTGACTGAGGGCCCTCGTCTGTGTGGTAATGACTGGGTCTTTCAATAGGACAACGCTGCAGTTCACAACGCCGCCTGACCAAGGACTTCTTCCAGGACAATAACGTTGCACTTCTGGACCATTCTGAATGTTCCCCTGATCTAAATCCCCTTGGGAATGTTTGGGGATGGATGGCAAGGGAAGTTTACAAAAACGGAAGTCAGTTCCAGACTGTGGATGCCCTTCATGAAGCCATCTTCACCACATGGAGCAACGTTCCCAATGTTAAAAAAGAAAAAAAAAAAAAAAAAGATCATGAATCAGAATTTCAGCTCTCATATCCTGATATTTACATCTAGTTATAGATGGACAGTATAGAGGGCAGTGGTAGCTCAGTGGTTAAGACGTTGGCTTACTGATTGGAAGATCATGAGTTCAAGTTGCCACTGCTGGGCCCTTGAGTAAGGCCCTGAACCCTCAACTGCTCAGTTGTATAAAAAACAAGATAAATGTAAGTCGCTCTGGATAAGGGTGTCTGCCAAATGCCATAAATGTAATATTAGTTTAACAGCTTAGAGCGTGGCACCTTTTGTTTGAACCTACCCATTTTTGAAGGGCTAAAAAAATATTGGCGCATGTGACTGACAGGTGTTTCTTGATGCCCAGGTGTGCTCTGTTAGATTGATTGCTGAAACAACGAATAGCTCTGAATTTCTACATACATTTTGTACGTGTCAAGACTAGTGCTGTATTTTGTTTAAAAGATGACATTTTCTGCAATTTTGGTTAGCAGCAATAAATAGAAATAAATGCTGTTTTTTTTTTAAATTTCAGGAATAATATTTTGTCCACAGTTACTGAAAAAGAGTGAATAAAAAATATATAGCTGAAAAAATAATTTATTATTATTTTTATTTATTTATTTTACTTACGGCATTCCAACACATGAACAAGCCATTTACTTTTTAATATATTTAAAAAAAAAGAAGTCAAAATTCATATGACATTGCAAATTAAAGTAATCTGGATATGTTTTTTTTTTTTTTTTAATAATTTAAATAAAAAAGGTAATACTTTACTACTACTGCAGAGACTCAGAGGTGGGCTTTGAGCGGTGTGAGAGCTCCCTCTAGTGTTCATTGTGAGGTATTACGGTAATCTGCAGGATAAACACGCCTTGCATGGACCGACATGAGGATTTAAAACCGTGCTGATAAACAGCACAGCGTTATATAAGCAAGTCTTCCTGTGTACCGGCTACTCTGAAGAACAAGCTGGAGAAACTGAGTGGATAAATTGGGAATTGTTTTAAGGAAACGGATATAAACCGGATTATCTGCGCTGTATTACAGTAAGAGGAATGTCAGATATTTTAATCTCTAATAAGACAAATTACTGAGCTGTGATGTGATGTAATGTGATGTGATGTGATGTGACTGGGGTGCCAAGGTATTAGTTACTCCATCATTAATCAAATATTAGACTACATAGCGTGTATAAGAGAAATAAATAATTATGCTGCATGTAAACATCATCACAAACCTGCAACAATGAAGTCACTATTTCTCTCACTGCACATCATATCAGGCTGATTTGGCTTAAAATTCCAGTCTATAACAGATTACAAAATAGGTTTGTCTTGAACAATGATCTCTGCTGAATAGTATGCCAGCATAAGTTCTGGTCCAAGGTAGTTTACTCCAGTTTGTGTTTATTAATCTGATTAATTCTTGTGAAATTGCAAAAGATATTGGTGAAATCTAGCATGATGATTGACGCACGTTTATACATGTGATCAGGTTTGGGATGTTCCCCCAGCATGATTCATTAATTCAGGCCTTTTGTATGCTTATCTTTGTTTATGGAGGAAAAGCATGCAGTCTTCCACATGAGGGCAGTGTAGATACAATAAAGGCCTTGTTTATGTCCACCATCCATCGTCCATCCATGGCACCAGATGATGCAGCACTATACTGTGTTATATGTATAGCATGCTGGGAAACATTTCACACTGTCACAGTTTCTGCATTTCCTACTATACGTAGTTCCCCTTTTGCTTGTATCTCAATCAGACGTAAAGTTGTAGCATTTTGCGTGTACTGAAGTGAAGTGAAGTGAAGTGACTTTGTGGCTAAGTGTGGTGACCCATACTCAGAGTTTGTGCTCTGCATTTAACCCATCCAAGTGCACACACACAGTAGTGAACACACNCCCGGAGCAGTGGGCAGCCATTTTAGCTGCGGCGCCCGGGGAGCAGTTGGGGGATAGGTGCCTTGCTCAAGGGTCTCGCCTCAGTTGTGGTATTGAGGGTGGCAGAGAGCGCTGGTCATTCACTCCCCCTCGAACCCACGACCTTCAGGTTCACCTTCAGGTTACAAGTCCGACTCTCGGACCATTAGGCCATGACTGCCCCCTGTAGCGAGTCTGGTTACATCCAAAAGTGAAAATTCCACTTCCATTGAAAGACGCAGCACCAGTCTCTACATTTATTACCTAATCTACTTATGGAAAAAAATAAAATTCCTGCCAAATTGTAAAGAATTATAAGTTAAGAATGGGAATTGAGTTGTGACTTTGATTATCGGCATCATCTACATCAGCCTGTGTCTCATCACACGAGGTAAAAGGCACTCATGGCATTTAAACGCGAGCCTCATCATCATTCATTTATTCAGGTCATCTGCTGTTCAATTTAGATAAGATATAATTCTGCTTATAATTAAAAATTATAATTTGGTCCATTTGTAGTTGGAAATGACCCATTTATTAACCTGTGAGGTGAATTTCCTTCTCAGACTCACCCTGAACTGATGGAACAGACTTCACTGGTACACAAATTTGAGCAACACTTTATTTGAAGGATACACTAGACTTTTATTATTATTTTTTATTAAGAGTACCTTTATGAAATGAGGAATTTTCTACGAAGTGTCCACCTGTCATCATATCTCTTCAGAAGTTATCGTGTCTACTTCTTATAGACGCATGGAATTGAATTCTGTTCAACTACATGTGGTCCGTTTGCATTTAAAACTATTTTGAACCACTGTTCTGATACAACTTTTCTTATTTAAGAAGCACATATGCCACAAATATCTGCTTATGACACTGTTAGGAAGTGCTACGTACACCTTAAACAGCATTGTAAGCTTTGTCATGAATGTGCTGTTAATAAAAACAACGTAGGCTAAGGATAAAAATGACAGTAACAATGATAACTGAAATCTTTTCTCGCCTCTATTTCATTTACATTTGTCAAACAATTGATAAATTCTCTAGCATTGCTTTATAAAACAGTCATGGAATGCTTATGAAGATGTTATAAAGGCGTTATGTATGTATGTAGTATGTAGTCTTACTGAGACTCTCACCTATTTTTTTTTGACTTGTATACATTTATTATATCATAACTGAAATAATTTGATCAATAATTTGAACATTTCTTAATGGGCTTTGGAATCAAACAACTGCTGCATGTGTACTTTTTTTGTTTGGGAATATTTTTTCTTACTTTTGCTTACAATGTATTTAAATCCAACTTGCTGAGATGACTTTAAAGTTAATTATATGGCTGCACTGCTATAGAAATCAAAAGAATCATCCTGGGTTAATGATAGAAAATTAAGAAAACGACAGTGTTTAAAGAAGCTGTTTCTAAGAGATTCTGTAAGACCTATAGTGAAATGGTTTAAGGATCAATATTGTGATGATCAAAGGGTACTCGGTAAAGTAAACAGCTTTTTGGGGTGAACTTTAAACGTTACAGGAGGATCCAGACTAGCTGGAGATTCAGACCTGACCATGATGTGGCTGTATACAGCGCTTTCCCTAACCCTTCTGTTAGGCTATGTGACGGCTGGACTGGACAAAAGCAGAGGTACGGCTTGTTATTGCTTTAATCAGATTATTTACGTCACTGTACATAATCCTGGGATCCTGTGAGCTATGATACATAAATCTCCCTGTAAGCTAATATGTTGTTTTCATTTCATATGTTGTAATTCCTCCATGAGGATATTAATTAATACTTAAACGTTTATATAAATATTTAGTATTTAGCATTGTGAGGTGAGTTTAACTTGTGGGGTTTTGTAGTTGCTACTTGCTCTGGTTAATAATTTATTAATCTGTGTTATTTATTAAGTGTTTCTCCTCCCACAACCAAATGGTGCATGTCCAACACAATTCAAATTAGTTTAGTGTGAAAGAAGCGTACAATTTAAACACTGTTCTGCACACAAACATGCTCAATCTTTAAATATGTAGTTGTGTGAAATAAATTTAACAGTGATCATACAGAGTCCCTGGCTGAAAAAAAGCTTGAGATAACCTAACCTAGATAATCTAGCGCATCCAATGTTTGAAAAATGCTAATCATTCACTACGACAACACCTTTTTCCTTCTAATTGTTTAGTAATGTTAATGAAGGGGCTTAATAAATGAGGATATGAAGCTAGTGGGTGCAAGTGTTGAGGATGCAGAAGATAGGGATAGGTGGAGAGTGATGATTCACTGTGGAGACCCCTGAAGGGAAAAGCCCAAAGAAGAAGAAGAAGTTAATGAAGGGGTTTGAAGGCTACCACACAGGAAACAAGAATTTCTATCTAGTATTGTCGATCCAAACTGTTACAAATTCAAACCAAAAACATTGGCTACTGCTTACCATGTACGCCAACAATATTGGTGTTTTTATCATGCCAATCAAAGTTACTCATGCTTGAGTTTAGCCTTAAATAAGTGATCCATTACGTAGCTCTTGACCTGTACAACATAATGCAATATAATGATTGAATTTTAATGTATCAGTTGAAATCCTTGAGCTTCAGATGCTGTATTCCCGTCCTCTCAGTCCCAGTGTTCCTGGACCAGAAGGCAGCCAGTGAAGTCATAAGCCGTCAGAAGAGAGCGAATGCAGGAGACGAGGAGAAAACACTCCCTCCCAACCTCGAGCGGGAGTGTCTGGAGGAAGTGTGCAGTTATGAAGAAGCAAGAGAGGTGTTTCAGGACACTTATCGCACTGTGAGTCTCTGACAATGTGATCAATCCACCCCGTTTTAAAATTGCAGCCTTCATGTAGCTTGTGCGTACTACCTAAATGGAAATATAGCAGATTCAGTAGAAGAAGTAGGATCCATGTGCATTATTATATGTTTATTAAAACACAATCCAAAATCCAAGTCACCCACAATCCAAAACTAAATGTTAGCAAAATGGTCAGATCACCAACGACAGTGCAAACAGGAGAATCATGACATTATGAGAACATATAACATGAAAGACTGATAAGACTTTGTAATGATTAACTGAAAACCATGTGCTTATATAGATTTTAACCAGGAAGTAAACAGGAAATGAATAACTGAGTAGAACTCTGGAGACACTGACCTCTGCTGGAGGGGAAGGATACTGTCCTGGGCTGTTGTGACTTTTTTTTTTGGACTGTTTTGAGAATATAGACTTTGTTCTTCTTTTACTACAGGATATCTTCTGGTCTGTGTACATAGGTAAGTAGTGTTGTCTGCATGTCTTGTATTTGTCCTAAAAGATATAAAATGAAATTCCAGAACAAACACAGTTGTATTGTGATTGCATATATTTGGTCAAAACTTAATTATGCACTTCTTCCTTACCTCAATATAGTCAAATAACCAAGACCCGAGATATTTGCGTGTTTAATTATGCACTGGTGCTACATGAACACAAATATTGCTAACATGTAATGGAAGTCAGTTTCATCTCCAAACATGAATCTGTATCCTCCAGCATTGTGGAGAGTCCAGGTTATGGTCTTTCTGTGAACAGGGAAATGGTAGCTCAGTAGTTAAGAAGTTGGACTTCTGATCAGAAGGTTGAGAGTTCAAATCCCAGCACCACCAAGCTGCCACTGCTGGGCCCTTGAGCAAGACCCTTAACCCTCAACTGCTCAGTTGTATAAATGAGATAATTGTAAGTCACTCTGGATAAGGGCGTCTGCCAAATACCATAAGTATAAGCTTCTGATGTATGGACCTCTTCGAGTCCTTCAGAGTTTCTCTTGGTTGCTTTTCTGACTAATCCGCTCTTTACCCAATCACATTTTGTGCCATATTGTTTTCATTTTTTTAATGATGGATTTAATGGTGGTCTGTGAGATGGTCAAAGTTTGGAAATTTTGTTGGACTTGTGTTGGACTTGTGTTGGTAGCTCTTTGGTCTTCACAATGCTGTTTGTTACAGAGGCCTGGATCAGGTGTATTTATATTGAGATTTAACTCCATTCAGTTAATTATGTGACTTCTGACTTAATTAGAGCTAATTTTGGGGTTTCATAGCAATGGGGTGAATACTGTTGTGGCCATTCGTGTAGCTCAAAGACCACTCTGGGTGGAGGGCCTGGGTGTTGATGCCATTAGACTTTATTCTTTCAAAAAATAAAGCCGAGCAGTTGTCTGCAGGCAAAAGCCCCCAACTCTTCAGAAGGGCATTCTTATATTGTAGGAGCCAAAATGAAGTTTTTAATATTTTTCTATTTACTCATACTTTTTCTATTGTTTGGATTTGTGAGACTGCACCCTCTACAGGTGGTGACGGTGCGTGTCTATAAATTCGCCCAAGTAGCGCATGACGGGGAGAAGGCGGAACCAAGCAATACCGTCATTGACCTCTGCTCCCCAAGTTCGGCGTGTCGCTTGAGTGCTGGCCTGCGTTTGGCGTCGGGCCTTGAATCACGCTGCCTGTTTATTGTTTCTTGAACAATTGCAAACCGCTGCATTTTTCTTTTTGTATTTTATTTTTATTTGCAATAAATTACCGGCAACAGAAAACAATCAACTCTCTTGGATTTTTTGGGAAATAGTGAGTCAGACTGCATCATCCACTTTCTCCCAGTGGCTTCAACCAAAAGGAAATAGGTGATCAAAAGGCAGATCAAAACTGGTTTTTGCCACTACATATATACTGTACCTTTACCTGAAACCTCTTCCACATCCTGTTTTTAACAAGACATACTCTTATACATGTGTATCCTGTTTTTTAACAAGACACCAGATTACCCCATATGCTTATCTTATCGTTTAGGAAAGTCTTACTCACTTAAATTTACAGCATGTTCCTGTTTCCCACTTTACCCACTTTTAGGATTCCCATGCATATCTAAGGTCATATAGGCCATTTTATGACCTCAGTTTCTCAGCATACACTTCCTGTTCCATGCACATTCAATTCAATTCAGTTCAATTTTATTTGTATAGCGCTTTTAACAATGGACATTGTCACAAAGCAGCTTTACAGAAATTGAGGATTAAACATTATCAAAACATTATCACACACACACACACACACACACACACACACACACACACACACACACACACACACACACACACACTTCAGTATTGTGGGCTATTTTGTGTAGATTCCTGACATATAATCCCACATAAGTCCATTTTAGTTTCACGCTGTAATGCTGCAAAATGTGGAAAAGGGGGTGAATATTTATGCATTGTAGCTTAACATTGTTATTTGAAGCAAATGTATTTTTAAGGAAAATAATTTAGATGAGACAGACTTCTATTACTTGTTAGCTAACATTGAACATCTAGCACGTCTTGGCTGAATGTTGTTAAAAAAATCGTGAGAATGAAGTATTTTGCTGATCTCTGCCTTTAATGTTGTAGTGTTTTGAAAAATTCACAATGTTCCTTTTATTCATGTTTTTGTGATTAACATTATTTCACAGATGGAGATCAATGTGCAAACCAGCCGTGCAAAAATGGAGCTATGTGCTCAGACAGCGTTGGCGGTTATGACTGCATCTGCAAATCAGGATTTTCAGGAGTGCACTGTGAAACAGGTTTAAAAATATTGTCTATTTAATGTCTATTTAACAGTGATTTTCAGCTCTCGTGTAATTTTTTATGGCTATTTATTTCTCTCACAGATCAGACCGTATGTGTCGTTGATAAGAACAAAGGCTGTAGTCAGTTCTGTAAGCCTGGCTACCAGTCGTATGAGTGTTCCTGCGCTTGGGGATGGAAGCTGCAGCAGAAGGAGAAATGTGTGCCTGCTGGTGAGAACCGTTTGTTTTTTCTAGGAGATGTAACAGTCATTCCAGTTCTGACTTTTTAACCATTGGCATGAATGGGGGATTGTTGTAAGTCCGTCCTTCCTGGTTCATTTGTTATTTAAAGCCATGTCAGTTCAGATACAGAGAAGATTAGTACAACTGTACTGCCCTGCGCATCGCCACCTTAGCAACCACCCGGAATATCATAGCAATCACCTAGCAACGCCCTAGCAACTGCCTAAAAACACCTCAGCAACCACCTGGAATACTGTAGCAACTACCTAAAAACACCTCAGTAGCCACCTGCAATACTGTAGCAACCACCTAAAAACACCTCAGCAACCACCTGGAATACCATAGCAACCACATAGCAATGCCCTAGCAACTGCCTAAAATAACATAGCAACAACTTAGTAAGAGCTTAGAAACCACTTGGGATGGATATTAACCACCAAAGATGACATAGCCACCATGTAACCCCACCATAGCAATCACTTGGAATATCATATCAGCCACCTAGCAACATCCTAGCAGCTGCCTGGAAT
>CM074953.1:4426513-4447228 GCA_037577455.1 Pangasius macronema
AATACCATAGCAACTACCTAAAAACACCTCAGCAACCACCTGGAATACCGTAGCAACTACCTAAAAACACCTCAGCAGACACCTGCAATACTGTAGCAACCACCTAAAAACACCTCAGCAACCACCTGCAATACCATAGCAACCACCATAGCAACCAATACCATAGCAACTACCTAAAAACACCTCAGCAACCACCTGGAATACCATAGCAACTACCTAAAAACATTTCAGCAACCACCTGGAATACCATAGCAAGTAACAACCTAACAACCACATGATATACCAGAGCAAATCCCTCTCAACAACCTAGAATGGACCTTGTATCCTCTAGTAAGCACCTAGCAACACCCTAGTAACCATCTGGAACACCATAGCAACTACCTAACAACATTCTGTTTCATTTAGGAGTGCCATTTTGGGAACATAGATAACAAGCTAGGAAAAACAAGTTAAAAATAGTTTGCCTACACAATTATGTTTTCGCTTTACAGTAAATCTATAAGTATGTATGAGTCACGCATGAGACAGTGTGTGCAGTCACGTGAAAAGGAGGATGACGTGAGCGTGACCCTGTGAATTACAGCTCCTAGAGATGAAACCAAATACAATACATTATTATGGAATCTTCTGGAACACTGTTGACTTACGCCATAGAAACAAATCAGTGACTAGTTCGGGTTTCCTCCATCCCACTCACTATTGCGCAGCCACTCATGAACCTCTTCTCAGGCCTGCTTAGGAGTCAGCTGCGTAATGACTGATGACGTGGAGGGAATCCCCTCTGTGGTGTTGCCTAAAGTGAGGGGTTGAGTTTCAGTTCCTCTGTTTGTTTTCGTTGTTATTCCTCTTTCGCTTTGACTTGTGACCCAGGATTCTAGGCATATAATTACGTTAAACGTATTCCTGGCAGCAACTGCTGTATAAATAAAACTGAAACTGGAAACTGGAAAACCATCAAGGTTACAAGGTTACATTATCAGCGAGTACATATAGGGACAATCTTTTTCTAGTACTGTAAAATGCTATGAGTTTTCATTGATTTATTTATATTTTCGCCTTTCTATAAATGTACAAATATTAAAAAAAAGCAAAAAAAAAAAAAAACAGAAAACAACAGTTGATACGTTTTCCTCTTCAGATATTTAGTTATGTGTCGCAATATATAGTCATAAATATATATAGTCTTAAATATATAGTCATAAATATATATAGTCATAAATATATAGTCATAAATATACAGTCATAAATATATATAGTCTTAAATATATAGTCATAAATATATATAGTCATAAATATGTAGTCATAAATATATATAGTCATAAATATATAGTCATAAATATATATAGTCATAAATATATAGTCATAAATATATAGTCATATATATATTGTCATATATACTGTATATAGTCATAAATATATATAGTCTTAAATATATATAGTCATAAATATATAGTCATAAATATATAGTCATAAATTTGAAAACATAAACACTTTTAAGTTAAACTGTCACATTGACCTAATCATTTAAAGAAAAATGGGTAAAATGTAAATAAAAAAATATATATTTATTTATTTATTTATTTATTTATTTATTTACTGACCACTTAGTGAAGGACTTTTATCAAAAACATTTATGTGCTTTGCATTAATAGTTCCAATAAATGTAACAAAAATAATAAATTATACCTGTAAACAGCATGTATATAAAATCAGATGTGAAGTATATTCACTTCTAATATAATAATAATAATAATAATAATAATAATAATAATAATAATAATAATAATAATAACACATTCTATAATCATTATATTATTTTGTTTTTCACTTCATTGTCACGTAGGCTGCTTTGTTAAAGCACTAAAATCCTATTTTAACGCAGTGTTTTATTTTCCCTCAGTGCAATTCCCATGTGGGAAGGTGAGCAGTTTGAGCCAGTGGGCCAGCCAGCAGTCCAGGAATATACGCTCGGACTATGAAGGACTGGACTGCGGTGATGAAGAGTGTCCCTGGCAGGTACAAAACCTTACAACAGACATGCAGGTTAACATTAATAACCTCTGGAGTTGCTTGTTTAATTGTATTCCTGTCACATTTTAAGGCCCTGCTGCGCAACAGTGGGTCGAGTGGGTTCTGCAGTGGTGTCATCGTTAAAGACAACTTTGTACTGACGACTGCGCAGTGTGTTCGCAAACATACTGACTTCCAGGTGGCTGTGGGTGAGTGATACCTGTCTGTAAAACTGAACCTACACAATAAGTGTAATGTTGTTAAAGGAGAAAAAAATCGTTAAAAGGGAAAATGAACTTGTGTGCACAGGAAAATTCGTCTTTTCTTTTCTTAAAGAAAACAAGAGAGTAAGTGTTGCACACATGATAATTACCTAAAAAACTTTACACCGTGCTCTTTTCTTAAAAAAAAAAAATGACGAAAACAAAAATTATCCCATGCACATGCAAAAATGCAAAAACCAGTCGTATGAGTGTTCCTGCGCTTGGGGATGGAAGTTGCAGCAGAAGGAGAAATGTGTGCCTGCTGGTGAGAACCGTTTGTTTTTTTCTAGGAGATGTAACATTCCAGTTCTGACTTTTTAACCATTGGCATGAATGGGGGATTGTTGTAAGTCCCTGCACATTGCCACCTTAGCAACCACCTGGAATATCATAGCAATCACCTAGCAATGCCCTAGCAACTGCCTAAAATAACATAGCAACAACTTAGTAAGAGCTTAGAAACCACTTGGGATGGATAGTAACCACCAAAGATGACATAGCAACCATGTAACCCCACCATAGCAATCACTTGGAATATCATATCAGCCACCTAGCAACATCCTAGCAGCTGCCTGGAATACCATAGAAACCACCTAAAAACACCTCAGCAACCACCTGGAATACCATAGCAACTACCTAAAAACACCTCAGCAACCACCTGCAATACCGTAGCAACTACCTAAAAACACCTCAGCAACCACCTGGAATACTGTAGCAACTACCTAAAAACAGCTCAGCAACCACCTGCAATACTGTAGCAACCACCTAAAAACACCTCAGCAACCACCTGGAATACCGTAGCAACTACCTAAAAACACCTCAGCAACCACCTGCAATACCATAGCAAAACAAAACAAAACGAAACAAAAATTATCCCATGCACATGCAAAAAATTTGTCGTTTTCATGATTTTTTTCTTGAACGTCTTCACCACTTTCTTTCTTGTGCACAGCACTTGATATGGAGTGCTTACCACTTACTTTCTCATTTTCTTTAAGAAAAAAATAAAGTTTTTGTATACCAAAATATTTTTAATATTTAGACTTGAACTGTTGAGTGAATTATTCCACGAGGCACCATACTTAAACTGTCAAATTTAGTTACAATTTAGAAAAAAAAGAATTATTTGCTGAATAATTGAAAGTACAATGATACAAAGTGAAAAAATATATACAGTTTCTCTATATTTTTACCTTACATCAACTCGTACATTTCGAATTATTTCCAATTAAATAGCAGGAACACATGTTTGTGTATACAGGCAAGAAGATACCATCCTATGAGTCTGGTGAACAGACCCTGTATGTAAAGCAGGTGCACATTCATCCACTTTACCTGGAAGGAAAACCAGAAAATGACCTCGCTCTGATAGAGCTGAAGGACAAGATCATCTTTAAGAAGAAGATGGTGCCAGCCTGCCTGCCTGAGAGAGATTTTGCAGAAAGTGTTTTGATGTCGGGCGAGTACATGGGCGTGGTTACTGGCTGGAAAGATGCATCCGAGTTTCAGGGAAACCTTAGGCTAAATCATCTGTCTTACAGCAAGCTGCCGGCTTGTGTGGACCGTCACTCGGGCCAGGTAAGGAGATTTCTTCATTTAGATACAATTTATTGTAGCCATTTACCAAACGTGACGAATGGAAGGTACAAATGGAATAATTTTTCGTTCGTGTCATAAGATCACCAACAAGATGGCATGCACCCTGCCACGTTCTAAAGCGGATTGCATCTTCGGCCCCGGCAGTCCTGTCCTCACCTTGTACCGAGAGGTCTTCTTTCTCACTGGCGTGGTGAGCCAGTCCCAGGGGATGGACTGCAGCAATGGTTACGTCTTTCAGAAGGTGTCTCGCTTCCTTCCCTGGTTGAAGAAAGTAATGGGCTCTGTATAAACCATGCTAGATGGAAATACTTCTGAAACTGTGCTGTCTACTATCTTAACTTCCAGTTATTTTCCAGTGTGTGATATTTTCCAAGTCTTTTCATGCATGTCTCAAAAGCAGAGCATGCAATGCCTTGTGCTTGATATTTCTCCAAAAGGCGACACTCTCTGCAAATTAAGGACATCGTTTCAAGTATGTGTGTAGATATCATGTCACGAGATGTATATGTATATGTATATGTATATGTAGGAGATGCCTATTCGCATATGTTTTTACTTTCTTTGGAATAAAATGAGACCTCAGTAGTACGAAATACCACATATGCACTGATTAATATAATATGCTAAATCTAATTTAAATATAATCAAATCTAAACTATGTTATCTCTTTACATAATGCATTCAAATTCAAGTCTTTAATAGTAATAAAATGAGGGAATATCACAAATATCAAGCTATTAATATATATTATTTTCTGTTTCACTGTTTTCCATTATCCTTTTTTAAAATACATTTTCCTCCCCTTTTCACATTTCACCCATTTTCATTAACTAAGCCGGACCCAACTAGATAAAATGGCTATATGATATATCTACTGTGTGTGACGTAGGGCCAGGATGTTGAATTAAATATTTGGTTATACAGTATATAATACCATTTTCCACCTAATTGTACTGGTGTCACGTTATTATTAGACACTTTCCTGTAACTTGCTAATAAACCCATTGAACCAAATCATTTGTAAATGTTTTTATGTTCTGTACATTTAGAACCATCTTACATGCACATGTGGAACTTTACTGCATTAGTAAAAATTAATGTTGGTATACTATATCTTTAGGACCCTTTTGGGTTTTGGGTAAGTCTGAATTACTTTCCAACTCATAGTCTAGCTCTGATAAACATTTTTCTCTCTGTGATGGCCCTTAATTTTCCACAAGCCAGTGACATATGAATTTTGGCCAATGAAGAAAGAAGGGCCATTATGTCGACCTTCTCATGCTACACAATGTAGTTAGCACTGTAGCTATCTGTGCTGTGTTGATGTGTGTTTGAAGTGGAACTTGAGGATGAGTGGAGGATTAGTTTTGCCTCCCTAGAAGGTATGAACTCTTATCTAATTTGAAAAAGCATGTTGAGGTAAATTTTGCTATTTTATTCTAACATTACCCTGCTATATTTAACCATGTTAGCCTGTTTTCTTTGCTAATGCCAAGTTAGACTAGCGTCAGTTCTAGTAGCTAACACAGTTGGCTAGGCAGCATGTCAAATTCTAGCTAATAGTAAATATCACAAACTTCCCGAGTTATCAGGCAAAATGGTGTAGATGCTTTAAACTGAAAATCATCTTCTAACAGTTTTAAATAGATAATAAAAAGTTAGTTTTAATACAGAATCCTGGCATTAACTACATTTCATCAGTTAAAAACATTTGCTGCTTTCACTTGAGTACATTTTTTAACTGAGTACCATTTTGACATTGTAACTCACACTGTCTATACGTTCAATTAAGTTACATTACATACATTGTTTTAAAATCAACTATGTAAATGTTAGAGTACGCACAGTGCCGTCAGTGTGAGTTCAGCACCACGGACAGCCACAACAACAAACGCATGTGGTTTCAGGGCGGATCCATTCCACGATATCCACAGCTGGAAACCATTAAGCCTTCAACAGCTAGCATCCAATGCAGGGAGAAATTAGGAGTCTGTTTTTGTCATAAAGGAGGGTGAGCATGAGAGCATGAGAGCATGAGTAAGTTCACAGGAAATACCTAGAAATTACTAGAAAGTGCAATGCACTCTGGGATGTTTAGCTGCAAGGACATTGTCGACAGATCATAATTCGATTATATTTTATTAGAGCTGAAAATTGGTTGAGAAGCAATGCCAAAAAACTAAATTTTGCAATAAATCTATGTAAAATAAAATACAGGTGATAAAGTAAATCTGGTGAAGTTATGTTCTGAGGGGCTGCTGGATCCAGACACTCACCCTGATCTTGAAGAGATTCACTGTCAAGAACAAATTTGGTGTACCACCACTGAGTGTGAATCATTAACATAGGATACTACCGGAGACAGGGGTAATAAAGGCTAAAATAAAATAAAGTTAAATTAAATTAAATTAATTTTAGTGTTTAACTAGGCTTATTTGCCTTACTATTATTTATTTTATTTTTATTATTTAAATTCAATTCAATTAAATTTAATTTGTATAGCGCTTTTAACAATGGACATTTTCACAAAGCAGCTTTACAGAAATAAATGGATTCACAAAAAATATATNAATGGATAGTGCGATTATAAATAAATCCCTTCTATTATTGTGTACTATATGGACAAATAGTGCAAATGTGCAACCAACAAAGTCCGGTTGGTTAAAATCTATCCACTGTCCAAACATCCAAACATCCCAGTTCACCACAACACTCTATGCCTGTGAACCCTCCCGACCTGCCCCTGTACCTAAGAAAAAAATATTCACAAAAGGCTTGACTAAACAAATATGTTTTCAGCCTAGACATTAACACTGAGACTGTGTCTGAGCACAGCGTCTGAGATAACGCCAAGGTCACCGGTTCGAAACCCGTACTGCCCAGCTCTGCTTTTCCACAATGTTATGTCATCCGTATTTAATGGGGCAGTCGTGGCCTAATGGTTAGAGAGTCTGTCTTGTAACCTGAAGGTCACAGGTTCGAGTCTCAGGTCTTGCAGGCATTATAGGTGGGAGGAGTGAATGACCAGTGCTTTCTTCTACCCTCAATAGACCCTTGAGCAAGGCACCATACCGTCTCCCTGGGCGCCGCAGCAAAAAAAAGGCTGCCCACTACTGTGTGTATGCACTTGGATTGGATGGGTTAAATGTAGAGCACAAATTCACCATATTTGGCCACACTTCACTTCACTTCACTAAAAGGCACCTGGTAATACCACAACCAAGTCATACTTATGCTTAATCCACTACTTTGGTTCTGTGAGAGAATAACAAACTACTCAATTTTATCCACTCTGCACATTCCCTCATGGCCAACAAAATGTCTCCAGTGTCAACATTTTTAACCGTCAATACAGGAAACACACTCAGCTCTTTTTCACTGAGTCTGAATATGTGTGTATGTACAGATGGCTGAAATTAAAGAACAAAACAACATAAAATGTGTTAACATGGTGTAGGGCCAACATAAACCACTAGAACAGCTTGCCATTGATTTTTTTATGTCTTTGGAAACATGCTGTTCATTGGAACACCATTCTTCCAAAATTTAATCCCTCAGTTGATGTTTTATAATGGTGTTGGAGAACACTGTCTAACATGTCACTCCCACATCTTCCATATATCTTCTGGATTGAGATCTGGTGATTGTGAAAGCCACAGCTTATGATTTACATTATTTTCTTCCTCATCAAAACATTCATTGAGCCATGCCATGTGGATAGAGGGGTGTAAATGAATTCAATACATATAAGTAGTATCTTGATCAAGGGCACAATGCTGATTACAGCCCTAGATACATGAATGATCTATGAGAGTGCCAATCACTATTACTTTTTGGGAGCAAAAGCATAGCAAGTGTTGGTTAATCCTTGCCTCACCCCTCCACTAATTCTTAGGACAAATTGGCCAGGGTTTCAGGCATTAGTATGAGAAATCTGGTTGGGAGTCTGGTCAGGTGGTTGAGAAATTGCATCAGGGGACACAAAGTTTGGAAAGGGCTCTGCCTTTCATGGGAATTCTGCTTGGGGATTTAGCTTTCAACCAAGTGAGAGTAATTGATGGTCAGCAAATTCAGCCTAACATTATGCTATCCCACCCGTACGTTTCAGTTATTAAGGATATGTTATGTGAAATAATGTGGTTTGGGATGAAGTCAAGGCTATGGGAGTAATTGAGGAGTCCCACAGAGATTGGAGCAGCCCAGTTGGTGTGGAACTAGACATTCTCACCTTTGTGTGAACACAGTGACTATACATGTGTGCTTAGTTTTTTTTTTAGAAATGTGTGATGAACCAGAGACTGAGAGCTGAGCTGAGTATATTTGTAGTTGTGTGTGCATGTGTGTGTGAGTCCAGAGTTAAAAGTAAAGATAAAAGAAGCATGAAGCTCTGTAAAACACTGCCTGTCTCCTTCTTAGAGGTCAGGTTCTTCAAAGACAAAAAAAAATCTAGTCAGTAACTAATGTCAGTTACTCTTCTGAGATTTAAGTAAGTACACTAAAACACTTCCAATGAAATGCCTCTGACTTTGAAAATCTTATTTTATTGACATTTTAGGGACAGAGAGGGAGAATCAGCTGTACTGTATATAGAATGATGTCTCTAATATGGACATTTATGGGTACTGCATCTCATTTGGAACCAAGGCTCTAATCTTTTTTTGGTTTGGTTGCTTAGCTGAATCACGTCATTAAAAGCAACTAACAGTGGATTCTTCTTGGGAAAAAAAATTTGGACCTGGACCTGTCTCGGGGAAACATTTACTCAGAATTTTACTCAGTCACAACATGAGCTATTGCTCCTCTTGCAAAGGTTTAAACCTCTCACACAGGCTAAAGTAGGATGAAGATCATACCATTTTTGGGATTTATAATGTTATGTATCAGTATTACTCAGAATTACGTGTAGCTAAAGTAGTTAATGTAAAATGTAGCAATATATATAATACATATGAGCCTATTTTGGGCATATTTCTATTTTACCCATGCAAATATTTCCATCAACTTTTAAACTTTTACATATTACTTTAGGATGGTTGGGTGTGTAGCATTGCTTCGTCATGGCACTAGTGTCTCTGGTTTGATCCTGACTTTGGGATGCTGTCTGTGTGGTGTCTTGCAAATGTTCTCCTCATGTTTGTGTAGGTTTCCTCTGCGTTCTTCAGTTTCCTTCCACTTTCTATCCGCCTGTCCGAGATTCTTGTTAGTAGAACATCTCAAGAACTAGTAGTTGAATATTTGTAGGAGTTATAGGGAATTATCACTGTAAATAGTCAATGAACAGATTAGATTTTGGAATTGATCCAAAATGGGTCAAGGTCACAGCAAGGTCAAAAGTCTGAAATAGTTTAAAGTATATTTTAAGGATATTTCAGTTGGTGGAGTCATCCATGTGTCAAATTCTGCCTGTATAATGTTTATTATGATTACTTTTATCTTCCTCCCTGTTTTTAAAATAGCTAGCATACATACCTAGGCACGTGTCATATTTCTCTCTCTGGTTTTTAGATGTGGGAGAACCAATCAGACTTGGCCAACTAGATAAATAACCCTATAAAATAATCTTTGCAATAAATAAATAAATAAATGTAGACACATATCTATGTGTACTTATACTTAACAGTGGTTTGGTGTATCACTATATAATATAAATACCAATATCATATTATATTATAGTCTAATATTATTGTATTTTTTCTCACTCCCATTTGGGATGTTTAACCTCTGCTGCTTGGCTGTCGTGTAGTAAGACTTCTTCTGTGCCAAAATTTGGGATGTATTATTTGACACATCCAAGCAAGCATGTGATTTCCTGCCAATTGCCTCCATCACCCCTGACACAGCACTTACTGTTAATTACTATCACATAACTGTCAGGGTGACTCACAGCAGCCCAGGAACAGTTTATGTGACTCAATCTTTTTTTTTTTTAATTAAAAAAAAAAAAAAAAAACCAAAAACCTAACCTTTGCACTTATGTATTTAAAGTAGATTCAATAAACATATGTATTCTTTTCTCTTTAGATATTTTTCCTCTTTTTTTCATTTCTAATGGCATGACATGAAAAAAACTAAATTTCAAGCTAGAAATGAGCCTCCTGATATTTAAAATTTTATTAGCTACGTTAATATATAGTTCAGTGGAAAACCGTATCAAGATTTTTTGCGTAACAGAAGCCAGATGTACTCTACAACTACATATAATCGGAGAATCCACAAACGGAGCTCTTCTCTAGCAAATGTGCAGAACTTAATACGAATTTCAAAGCAGTTCAAGTTCATTAGTATATACCTTTTAACAACACACAGTTGTTAAAAAGTTAATTTAAGCCTCTGATCTCAGCCCAGGTTAATAATGTGACCTCTTGAAAACATACATGTATGTTTATTTAGTGTGTTTTTGTGTCTTTAGTTTCTCATTATTCTTGTCAATACATGAAAATCACAAACATCTGGTGAGATGCAATCCATCCAGCTCTAGGTATTGTAATACACAACAACTACAACAACAACAACCATTTCTGAAATCTGTTTGAACTTGTACTATCAGCATACATCTAGACTTGTTTTTTAATACCCTAAACATGTTTCACTAACCTGTGGGTTTTTATCAGTTCTGCTGAATTGCAGAATGTCTTAGAAGCTGTTGCTGAAGCAGCTTGTTTTCATGATCAAGAGTCTGTATCATCTGCCCAGAGCAAAGGAGGACTTGATAACTGATGATGGGTCATTTCACTGACAACAAAACATCTCTGCAAACAAGGAATGTTGTGGTGGTGTTGTGGAGTCTATGCTGTGAACTCTAGGCATGAGCCAGGAATACACCCTGGATGGGATGGCCAGGGCTACCAGGTCTCAGCAAAATTTCCAGTCCTACTACTACTACTACTCAAAAACCACACAAAAATACCTGAAACTAACTCCAAAAGTTCTGGAATTGGAAAAGGGAGACACATTTTTCCTAATATTCCCATGGGAAATAAGTTCACTGTGGTGCACACACATTTCTGATTTGCATCTGAACTACATGGGCGTTGTCCACTCCATAATCCTCGTTTTGTCTTTTCCAAATTGTGCAATGGAAATGGAAATTCTGTACATTGCAGATATACTGTCTGTATTCCACTTTCCCATGGTTTGCCTCAGGTGGACTGGGGAACAGGTTAGTCAGGTGAACTATTTTTAAAGTTGCCCCCCCCCAAAAAAAAACAAAACACCACCCACATGCTTGCTTTTTGAGGCCCACCCTTGTTTCAAAACTAGAGACTGGTGTAAAAACTGTCAACTCTGGGGACTCTAGTCCATTTCAGGACACCATACACATTCATGCACTTGTTCACGCCTAGGGTCAATTTAGAGTCAGCAGTCAACCTGCATGTTTTTTGGGAGATCAGAAAAAAAACAGACGAAACCCACATGGACAAGGCAGAAGCAGATGAGATTAATGAGTAAGGAAACTGAAATAAGTATAAGAAAAACACGTTGCTAAAGGTGAGTGTTTCAAATGAACTCAACCATGCTTTTACATGCATGGATTGGACTGGTGTAGAGACGACTCAAATGACTGTGTTTACTTTGAACATTGTAATTCTAGTTAAAGCTTGTCTTTGTTTTGCTCTGTTTCTAATTCAGACTTGGTCTTTACACCACTTTAGACTGCACACTACTTTGTCAGAATATATCAATGACCAAAAAAAGAAGAAAAAAAAAATCTTCTGTTTTCTCCATTGTATCCAATTATGGAAAGCACTGAGCTCCTTCTTAGGATGAATGTCTGGATATTTGAGTGCTATGGTAGCCAAAACACTGTTTAGGAAATCCCAAAGTGCAAATTGGACATTAACGTTTACTGAAAACCAACTCACGTAGATCAGTATTTGGTATTTAATTCTTACACTGTACATGTCACACTTGCAGCTGGAAATGTTCCAACCTGCTCTTACTGTCTGCTCTCAACCTGCTTTTAATGCCAACTGACAGGAAAAGTTTTAAAAGGTCATAGTCCTTGATTTAAATTGTTGCTAGGTCCAACATACCAACAACTAAAGAGTATGAACACAGTGACTGAAAACGCAGTACTGTGTCATAGGGGTTATGAAAAAACTCAATAACATAGCAAACAGTGAATCATGGTATGTTTTGTTAAAAAAAAGAAAAAAACAGAAGGGACACCAAATTACAGGAAGAGCAACCAAAGTCTTTTTGAATGTCCAGGATTATATAACAATGAAATAAAATGTCCCAAGACAGGACACTATTTTCTACCTACAATTCGATGACAAGGCATACTATTTTAAGATGAGATTTGAGATGTCACATATCAGCTTACTTACAGTGGTGTAAAAAAAAAAAAAAACATTCAGCAGTACATCTTTGGACCCAAATGTCACATCACTCTCACATAAGCTTGTGAATCACGCACAGTGCAGGTTTAAATGTCGGGAATTTCCTCCATTCACTAGACATGATGAAATCCCTCGAACAAGTGACGGTCTCCATGATATAAAACACAACTGTAAGCACCTTGACATGATACTATGAGTCATTATTCATATATCAGATAACTAAAACCCTGCACAGACAAAATAATTCTTATTTTGGAGTGCAAGTAGTTCCAGCACTGCCTACTTTGACCTTTTTTAAATGTTTGTTTTTCATTCTTGGTTTAAAAGGTCAGCCACTTTAAACAATGTCCTGCTTGCCCTTATAAAGGATTAGACTGAGGCATGTGAACACAATGTTATTCTTATAAATCACACTAAGTGAGACATTTTTTAAAAATGTATTTATTTTTTTTGGCTCAGCACATTCTAGACCTGGGCAGAGCCTTAGCAATATGTGGTATAACATTTGTATGTAAGTTGTATGTTTTGCATGAACACTTTTATAGATTATTAAGTTGATTATTACCAAAATAGCAAGCTAAAGTGAATTTAGGTGGCTGTGACTTAAATCATCAAACAGCAGCTTTCTACATGGCTAAACAATTACAGTTTCAGTGAAACACAATACAGGAAATATGCTACAAATGAAACCAGCACCAGAATGAACCAGATGGCTTTAATGTGTGAAGCTAAGCAAACTTACTTAGTGTATGTTATATTACAAACACACATGCTACTAGATCACATTCAGGCTGTTCGTCTACTGTGGACAAACTGCACAGTAGAAACATGATTTGTGTGTCATTTCATTGTAGTGTCTATTTTTTGCTTTATCTTTCAGTTAGTATGCAGTTCTGCATTGATGATGAGTAATAAACCAAGTAGGATGTCATTTCCAGGTCAGCGTGAAAGTGATGAGGTCAGCCACACAGAACACGGAATAACTCAAACAAATTTGCCGCTCTGCAGATTTTATATCTTGTGGCTATGAAAAAAGAGAACACCACAAATAGAGTTTGTGACGGTAGAAGGATTTGCATAGCAAATGACAGGGAAGCAGATTAGCTGAGTAATTTGGATATGAATTTGAATTCTTTTCCAGCTAAGAGACTTCCTGTAAAATGCTTCAGCAAACTCGTATACGATATTTTATGATAGAGTCATATCATGACCTTTCTCCAGCACCTCAACATATATTTGCATGTAAGAAGCACAGGATGTTAAGTAGCAATAGATATAATTCTTATTTTCAATTTAACATTTCACAGACTGTAGGTTTGTCAGAACCCACTGTTATTGTAGTTATTATATTTATTGTTGATCTCTTTTTAATTTAAACCTCAATAGCTGTAAAACAAGTAGACCTATTAATAACATCTACTAAGACCTAAGGTCTTCTTCTTGGCAGATAGTTCAGCCATAAACAGCTCTAAATAGCTCAGATGTTATTGTACACATGTAAATAATGAGCATTTGACTAAAAGTATTATGATCACTGAAAAATCTGTTCATGAGGGGGTTCACAGAATTTACTTTGCATTTAAAATGGTCTCTGGATGCAAAAAGTTTGAGAAACATGATACACTCTCCCACAAAACAAGCTAGAAGGGCTAGCCTCACATAACCATTTACATCATTTTATGCTAGTTCCTAGGAATATACAGTTGTGAATTTGTCTTGGGGTGACACACACACACACGATGGGGGTTGTGAGATAAGCAGAGTGATATTGAATATACTGTCAGCGTCAAGTCAAGGCAAGTCAAGTGGAGTTTATTGTCATTTCAGCCATATACAAGTACATAGTGAAATGAAACCATGTTTCTCCAGGACCAAGGTGCTACACAAGACAAACACAGAACAACACAGAACTACAGGGACGACATATTGCGTATAAAAGGTTGTAGGGAGAACATGGCCTAATTCCAAAATAGCATAATGTGGTACAGCTGGCAATATCTTCCTGGGAGTGTCTTTCCTGGATAGAAAGTTACTTTCTCAAGTTAAATGAGAACAGATGTTGTTATTTTTGGTCCAGTCCAAACCTGAATAATAGAACCTGTATAATAAGTAAGGAATAACACACAATGGACTGTGCTGCCATATGAAAATGACACACACCGAAGTGGTGTGATGCTGTCTGCTGCAAAGTGGTCCATAGTGTGTTATTCCTCTTATACCACAGCGGTTTGCCAATGATAAATATTTTTATTTATCAATGATCAAGACATCATGCTTTATAGCCGTGTAGTAACATTTAATGCTGTGGAACGTCCATAAGACCAGCTAGTTCCTGTTATCACTTACATTATAACAAACTTAAACAGTCGTTTCCTCACCCGCCTATCATTCTCTCTCTCTTGAGGTTAATGAGACAAAAAAAATTGGAGCTTGACATGTTACAAAGAAACCGGAAAGTGTTAAACTCCCTCCCTCTCTCACGAAGACTTTCCCTGTAATGCTGGGAAACCTTTCAAAGCAATGGAACTGTTACAAAGTGTTGACACCTGAGACTCCTTCTAGAAATTTTACATAAAACCAAAAGCTTCAGCTTTTTTTTTTTTGCCATTAACAATGATGTGTTTTTCTTTGTTAAACAACACATTTAAAAAAAAATCTGTTTATTATTAGTCTTAAATTATGTGGCCCTTCTGCCATACAGGTCCCTGTGTACTATAGTTACAGCTGGAGCCTTTTATATCTTTTTATAGCTTTTTGATTATATAAAGAAGACACCTGCATCTGTTGCAACTGTACGTATGGATTTTTCCTACATCATATGCTGATGCAAGCTGACAAGAAATAGCCTGCGTTCAGAAAGCTAGCACCTGCTTGGAATTCCATGTTCACTCTTCAATCTGGTTTCTTCCAGGAACACGTATTTATTTTGAGATCATGTATAGTCATGCACACACGTGAACTCTGTTCAACTCATCATGTGACTTCTAATGGCAAACTGGTTGTACCAGAACTAATATAGGGATTTCAAAACAATGGGGGTGAATACTTATGCAAGGCACTGTAAGCAACTGGATTTATCTGAGGGGGTGTAATGATTGCAGGATCTTCATGTCCAAACCTGAGTAAGGTTCATCTGGTAACAGTTCATCTGGAACTCTTACATGCTTGTAACTGATCTTTGCCAACATTTTCCAAATACTGTGTGGGCTGAAAAAATTTATTTATGACATTTACATTCCTTTTGAATAACTCCTTTGGCTATTTGTGGATTCCTACTGCTCTGACGTCTACTGCCTTTTCTGAGGTTCTCAGCTTATAAATGATTCAGTAAAATTGCTAACAAAGCTCAAACACACATTGATGTTTTCTTTTGGAAAGGACCTTGCAGTGATCTCTTAGCAACACAATGGTGACACTAAACTTCTGTTGAAAGAGCTGTGAAATGGAGTTACATAATATTACTGAATGAAACAGGCTCAGGATTTTCCCTCAGTGTTAGCTGAGGTTGGTAGAGAGGGAAGTGAAAATACCAAATGGGAATGTAGAGTAATAAATATATATTTTTATTATCTGTGCATGCATTGTGAAAGTTCAGAGACATTTAAAGGCAGGCAAAGGTCATTGTATTTTGATGGACTATTACGGAAATGCAAGATTTGCATATTTTATAAGTGACTGATACTGATAAGTCGTGCCCAGTACAACCAATGACACTGGAAAACAGCAAGACTGCCACAATATCTGCAATCTTGTAACACTTTGCATGATGCAAGTCAAATACAAAGATACAAATGCTAAAGTTGGGTCATGAAACTGCACAAAATCCAACAAGGTCATCCTTGCTTGGTCAAATTTTTCATAAGATCAAGCCAGTTTTGATTTCTTTAAAAGTGAATAACACTTTAGAGATAGATCTTATGAATGCCTCGTCTGCCTGTGAAATACTCTGAGTTAAAAACCCCAATGGATTTCTTTTAACAAATAGTAAAGATTAATTTTAAGGCTCCATTGGATTGAGAAAATTATCAAACACTTTAAGGATGATATGTGGCCTTTGCATATCATGAATTGACAAACTGAGGAGATCTGATGCACAGGAAGGCCTTCCAGGGGGGACTTATGACATTGAAGCCACTAGATTTAGTTTGTGAATTGTGAGGCCTTTAACAGATTCCTGTTCTTGGCTGACAGGAGTGGAACACAATGTGGTCCTTTGAATGGTATTAATGTGTGTCAAAAAATATTCTCCACACCATTACACTATCACCAGCCAATGTTGCAGCAGAAATTGAGATTCATCAGGCCAGTTGATGATTTTCAAATCTATAACTGTTAAGTTTGGGTGAGTCTGTGCATACTATAGCCTCAGATTCCTGTTCTTGTCTGACAGGAGTGGAACCTGATCTGGTCTTTTGCTATTGTTTGCTATTGGCCACCTCAAGGTTCGATGTGTTGTGTGTTCTGAGATGCTTCTCTGCTTATTAAAAGGCTGCACAGGAAAATGAGCTCAGTTAAAGCTAATCATATATCATATATAATCATGATTTTGTCTAATCACATAGGCAAATTTAAACCCACTGAGTAACTAGATTCTCAGTAAAACTGTAGCTGAGAGAAGTCTGATCAACAAAGCTTTCTCATATTTCCTCCTTCTTTTTACTTCCATCTTCCCAGTGTGGCCAGCACATGTTAGTGGAGAATGGCCAGACTGGTTTGAGCTGACAGGAAGATTACGGTAACTGAAATAATCGCTCTTTACAACAGTGGTGAGCAGGAAATATGAGATAAGGTTTCATTGCTCTTACATTAGCAAGACTCAAGTCCAAACTGTCACATTTCCTCTCTAGCAATAATAGGAAGTGAGAGTGAGCAGAATTTCCTCTAACGATTACAAGAAAAAAAACCACACCGCTTCTACTGTTCAGCACAGACGGTATTTGAGGTTTCCTCAAATGGTGACTGAGTGTGGTGAACACAGCACAAACGTGCTTCTGTGAGTCAGCGTGGGCCCAACGTTCACTGAATGACTGATATGAAGAAAATCACTTTTGCCACATCTATGTGAGAATGTGTGAATGAGAGATAAAGTAACGTCAACGTCACAGATAGAAATAGCTGAGTCTCGTGATGAGTAATTATGTAGCTGCTTTTTCTATGACTGGATGAATCTATGAGCATAGGTAAAAGAATGTGGACCAGAATGTATCTGATATGTGGTTAGACTGAAATTATGTGCATGATTATGCCATTTCTAAAGAGAATTACAGAACACTCAACAAAGTGGCATGATATAAGGAAATAACAAAGACAAAGAGTTTAACAGTGTATATATTGTTCCATTAATTCATAACTATATGAAGTGAAATTTGCAAACTCTATATTTAAAGTTTCACTTAGCAAATGTAACAGAAATGTCTGCTTTACTGTTAATTATCCTAGCTGCCATGGGTCTGTTTCAACATGCTTACATAATAGGCTATCAAGAGCATTGATTTGGTAGCATATAAGGGATTAGACTTAGTCTACACTAAACTGATCAGAAACATGTCTGTGGTATAAATAAGGAATAAAACACTTGGAGGCATGCTGTTAAAATGGAATAATCAACAGAGGGGCAGTGTGATGTGGCCCAATGCAAATTGAGTTACTGTTGGGTTACCACCCAGAGGTTGAATTGGTTTATTCCTCTTATACCACAGAAATTGCCCAATGAAGAATGAGACCTTGCACTTTTTTCTATTTAATGATACATTTGTAGGGTATGTGAGATGGGTAAGTTCCATCCATTCTCTGTACTGCTTATACTAGACAGGGTCGCGGGGTGACCTGGAGCTTATCCCAGGGAACTCGGGGCACAAGGTGGGGGACACCCTGGACAGGGTGCCTGCAATGGGTTGGCACACTGTCCAGGGTGTCCCCCACCTTGTGCCCCAAGTTCCCTGGGATAAGCTCCAGGTCACCCCGTGACCCTGTCTAGTATAAGCCCCATGACCCTGTCTAGTATGTCTTTGGACTGGGGGAGGAAACTGGAGTACCCGGAGAAAACCCCCGAAGCATGGGGAGAACGCGAAAAACTCCACACACACGCAGGGTGGGGGCAGGAATCAAACCCCCAGCCCCGGACGTGTGAGGCAACAGTGCTAACCACCAAGCCAAGCTTTTAGAACTCATTTGTGTGAAGATAGAAACACACATGTAAGAAAACACACAAATTATAATAATAAAATCAATATCCACAATATACGACAATGAATATGTAGTGAATACACCTGATAGATAAGACAGTTGGATAATGAGTGGAACAAAGCAGAATGACAGGCAAGTGCAGGAAACTGTTTGGATAGTGTTATGTAAATTGGGAAAAAGAGTGTATCTACTGTATTTAATACATTAATTGTAGCTAAACTGTCATGCCAACAGTGAAGAAGTTGCATAGAGAAGCTTTGTAGTTACATTCCAGTGGTGTCTCTTTGGTTGGTCCTAATCTGTGAAGCGACTTCAGCGTAGTCTGCCATGGCATCAATAGAGCTTGCAGAGAGAGAGAGAGAGTCCTGGAACTCAGTGTTGCATGGTTCATGCAGAACATAGTTTCATGTCTGCTTCTCCACAGATCACAGATGAAGGTTTATGACATTGTGACATATTTATGACAGATTTCAGCAGGAAGCCTTAGTTGAGTCTGCTTGTCCAGAGACAGCCCTTTGTGATTCACTGTGCACAATAGTTCAATGGAGATTGCACTGAGATTGCACTGCTGCTTCTGCATCTTGCCACGGTGGAGACTTGGCTGTGATTGATACAAGCTTAGCCAGTCAGAGTCAGAAATACACCTTTGAAGCTGATGATGAGAGATTCAGGTGGATGGAAATCTAATGACCAACTCACAGATGTTTGTGAATTTATGGGGTTTATGCTGAAAAGTGAGGCAGTGGGTAAGTTTTCCTGACTCTCCTTATTCAGTGCTGCTGATTGGTTGTTTTTCAAAGGGAAGTCTAGCCCCCTCCCCACATCATTAAATGTCTAGATCAAACATCTATAGTGTTGTGATCATAAACCTGTAGTGTTGTGCATTCACAGAAATGCCCAGCATGATTCGACAAAGCATTTGATACCAAACATGAACTAGTTTTTGAGTTCTTTATAAAAATTTATTCTACTGACTTGAAATGATCTTTCTCCCCCCAAATTAGGTCCCAGTGGTGAAGAATCAAGAATCCAGAATGGTTAACATTCACACTAGTCAGCCTGTGGAAGACTGCTGATTGAAAGACTGATAATTCTCAGTTCCTTTACTCCAACTAACTGCAACTGAGTTTCCCAAAAGTATTGTAACGTTAAAAGGTCATCTTAACTGGAAGAGAAAGAGTGTTCACGCTGATGCTTGATATAATTAAACTCTAATTAAGGATTATCTTTGCACGCAATGATTTTGGGAGACTCAGCCCATTGTGGTTTTAAAAAAAAGGGGTGGGAAATGGATCCTTTGGCAATGACTAATATGAAAGTTTATTCTGACTTTAATCATGAGAAGGATGAAATGATACATGCAGCATGGCTCAGACCATTACAGAAAAAGCCAATGTTCTGAAAGGTTTGTGAGTTCGTTTAATATAACCTGGCAGGAGGTCAATTCTGAGGAATATTGTTTTTGTTTATGCTTGAAGTGGATATGATATATCTAAATGCCTCTAGACAGTGTCACTACTCGTGTAGTTTATCTAGTATGCTTGATTTGTTATAACTAGAACTTTTCCCCCTCATTTGGAGACGAAAATATTATTGACTCTGCAGGCTCTGTCTCAGCACTTGTTTGGAGCTTGCGGTGGTTTATTTGGAACTGTGTTTTTACTTGTTAGTCTGAGTTGCAGTGCCTTAAATACATGTTTGACCTGTTCAAAAGGCTTATAAATATACTTCCTCCTCTTTGGTACAGCCTAGTTCATCTGAATTCCAACTTCATTCTTATAAAGTGTGTCACTTGTGAAATGATGGCATCGTGGAATAGCCACACACAAACCTTTTATGTTTTCTTTTCTTTGGCTATGGAAAAATATCTATTAATATACACTGCTCAAAAATCTAGCCATGGGCGTCACAGTACAGTGAATTCTGTGCCGGTCCCAAGCCCGGATAAATATAGAGGGTTGCATCAGTAAGGGCATCCAGCGTAAAACATTGCCAAATCTAATCATGCAAATCATCAGTACTCTGAATTTCATACTGGATCGGCCTGGGTTAACAATGACCGCCATCGGTGCCGGTGACCTACAGGGCGCCGGTGGAAGTTGGGCTACTGTTGGTTGAAGACATAGAGGAGGGAGATGCATATATATAGAGAGAGAGAGAAGAGAGAGAGAGAGAGAGAGAGAGAGAGAGAGAAGAGGAAAGGTAAGAGTGTAGGACTGAGAATAGGAAATCTGAATGTTGGTACTATGACAGAGAAAGGTAGAGAGCTGGCTGATATGATGGAGAGAAGGAAGGTGGATATACTGTGTGTACAG
>CM074953.1:4519036-4530054 GCA_037577455.1 Pangasius macronema
GGACCCGAGACTCGAACCCACAACCTTCAGGTTCACCTTCAGGTTACAAGTCCGACTCTCAGACCATTAGGCCACGAATGCCCCAGTTTGGTTGGTTGAAACCCCTGGAAGGCTGGTTTAGCCAAAACTGCATAAAAATCTCATGACCAAGCAAATCTGGGAGCTGGAACTGGAAGAAAACAAGAATGGAAAGGACCCCAATGCTCAAAGGTCCAGTTTCCATCCATCCTCTCCGTCGACAACAAACAATTTCTCCAAGATTCTCCAACTCCGTTCCGACTAGAACCCTCTGACCACCGACAACTACCCCCATTCATTCATTTATTTCCCCAAAGTGACTAATATTACTGTTTGTATTAATTGCCTCTACTTCCATAATTAGTGGAAGGTTCAAATGAGCTAAATTCCTTATACCCTTCACTAAAACATTCACTCACATGTGTATCTAAATTACACACACATGCAAACCAAAGTATGAAGTTGTGTGACTGTTATTATTGCTATTAGTATTGATATTACTATTGCTTTGGTATTATTATCTGTATTTCTATCTTCCTTATCATATTTGCATATCTTTTTGCAAATATGAACGTTTTCATGTTGCATTAGTGTATTAGTTCACATTCTCCCTCTTTACAGGACCCTACCTGTTGAAGCATTTAATAACACTAACGAATACTGACAAAGTCTTAGTGCTCTTCTGTAAAATGGATATGTGTGTATGTGTGTGTGTCTTTCTCACCCCTCCGCTGACAGGTCCGAAGCTGTGACCTGATTTATCCGGCTCCTCCAGATACAGAGTGTAGAAATCAGGACTGTGAAGAAAATCATCAACCATTTCATTTAGCGCTCTAACACACAACCTTTAACCACTCAACACTTAAAACACAACCTGAATTAACAGTGGAAAAATTCATCACCATCACCATCATCATCATCATCATCATCATCATCATCATCATCATTTTGGGTGCCTTAATGAATTATGATGGATGACTCTTTCCAAAGTTTTTTTTAATGCCACAAAGAATTGGGAAATTATTGATGATTGTTGAAATTATTATTCAGGACCAATCCAAGATGGTTAAAGCACCATGGAGTAAATTTTCCACCCTGAAGCATTCTAGAGATTGTGCTTCTAGCGCAAGTTGAACCCTACAACAGGGTGATATAGAACATTTTTATGAAGTTAAAACCAACAAAAAAAACTTAGAGGAATCCTTTTTTTTTCTAAGACTGTACATGGAAGTAGCATGCTTAGGAATCTATTGTGGCACCTTTTAATCCAAGAAATACTTTTGAAAAGATGGGTTCTTTCCAAAGGGATCTTTGGATATCTTGGAGTCCTTAACTTCTTAAGAGGGTGATAGAGGAACATTATGTAAGATTCTGCACAGAGAGCTTTAGGAGTGCCATAAGAGTGAGATTTCAAGTTTTCTGTGTAGAACTTTACAATGATTCCCTATCACTCAGGGGTCAGACTAGAACCACTTTAAGAAGCTAAGAACTGTAAATTAGCCAAAGGGGTTCAAAGTGGAGCCCTATGTGAGAGGGCAACACTGTTATGCAGGCTTCTTGATGCAGACAATATTTGATAAGGTAAATGATGGTGTAGTGAATATTTTAAGAATCTTAGTAATGATGATTTACCGCTGATCATCAGGCAACTGCAACCACTTCAGTACGGAGAAAACTCTCTGCTCAAAGGGGATTGTTCTGTACCACACACACACACACACACACACACACACACACACCATAAACCTGGCTTGTTGTTGTATTACATTGTATAGGATTCCGATCTTACTGGACATATATGTGTACTGTACCCATTATATTTCTCATATATATTTGGGAAAGTTCCATTTATTTGCACATCTGATCCTGGCCAGAAGAAGGTTCCTGCTCGCAGACCCTGATCCATCACCGTGAGCCAGATCTGAGAGACAGACAGGGTGATAGTGGGACAAAAGAATAGTTCATATACAGTTTCATCATACATGCACAGAGATCTGGAGTACAGAACCATAAATCATATTATTGGTTTAACTGATGGGAAAAAAAAAATCAGGGACTAGATCAACAAATGGCTATTGACAGCATACATAAATAAAGCAGTTCAGATTTGAGCCAAAACAACCAAACGAGTTCTGGTCTACATCATGCCTAACATCTGGGTTCATCAAAGCTGAGTTTTGGCTATGTTCTGGCAGACAGATTCAGAGCTGTTCATGACTGAATTTCGTGTTAATAAGTACTTATAGTTCTGCCTAAACACTCATATCCCACTTTTATCTAGTTCACATTACACAAAACATATAATAGATGATTTTTGGTAAACCTGTGTCATGATGCAGAGTTCAAGGAAAGTGTCACCAAAAATTTATGCCATGCTAAGAAATGTGTATGTGGGTGTGTGATGCTTACTGGTTGTCCTAGGTACCATCTGGGTTTGTCCTTCTCTGCATTAGACAGACTGAATGAGGCATTAAATTCCGGGTCATACATGTTGTTATCCACTAAACCGTGAGACTCACTGTACAGACCCTTCAGAGAAACAGAGAAAATTTTTAACCTAGCTACATCATAGCTATATATTGAAAGATTATTAATGTAGTCTTATAACCTTAATATTGAAGTCTAGAACCTGCCTCTCATGCCATCTTGAGCCCTATAAGCTCCTACTCCAAAGCACTACTCCTGCCACCCTGAGGTTTTAAACTGTTAGAATCCTACAAGCTCCTACCCCTGCCACCATGAGGTCTACAAGGTGCTACTCCTGCCACCCTGAGGTCTTTAATCTGCTACTGCTGTCGTCACGAGTCCTACAAGCACTACCGCTGACATCCTGAGGTCTAAAAGCTCCTACTCCTGCCATTCTGAGGTCTACAAGGTAGCTCTTTCGGCCACCCTGGGCTCTATAAGGTGCTACTGCTGCCACCCTGAATCCTAAAAGTGCCAATTCCTGTTATCCTGGGGCCTACAAGCTCTTAATCCTGCCATTGTGGGGTCTACGAGGTGCTACTCCTGCCACTCTTAGGCTTCCGCTGCCACCCTGAATCCTACAAGGTCCTATTCCTGCCATCCTGACACCTACAAGCTCCTATTCCAGTCATTGCCTTCTTCCCATAGTGCATCCTGGTGCCTTCTCTTCCCCAGGTATGAGACTCACACACACCCGGCCATCCACATGATGTAAAGGAAAACATGATTCATCAGACCAGGCCACCTTCTTCAATTGCTCCATGGTCCAGTTCTGATGCTCACGTGCCCATTGTAGGTGCTTTCGGCAGTGGAGAGGGGTCAGCATGGACACTCTGACTGGTCTGCAGATACGCAAGCTGCGATGCACCGTGTGTTCTGACACCTTTCTATCACAGCCAGCATTAACTTTTTCAGCAATTTATGCTACAGATGCTCTTCTGTGGGATCGGACCAGACAGCCTAGCCTTCGCTCTCTACATGCATCAGTGAGCCTTGGGCACCCATGTCCCTGTTGCCGGTTCACCAGTTGTCCTTCCTTGGATCACTTTTGCCACTGCATACCAGGAACACCACACAAGACCATTTTGGATTTGCTCTGACCCAGTCATCTAGCCATCGCAGTTTGGCCCTTGTCAAAATCACTCAGATCCTTACACTTGCCTATTTTTCCTGCTTCCAACACATCAACTTTGAGAAGCAACTGGTCACTTTCTACCTGTTCACAGGTGCCATTGTTACAAGATAATCAGGGTTATTCACGTCACCTGTCAATGGTTTTAATGCAATGGCTGATTGTTGTATGTCTGTACACAGTCACTGAAACTGACTGAAAGTCTTTCCACAGATGGAAGCAATGAGACATGAAACTTTTGCCAAAAGGAAACACTACTAGGAAACACATACACATAGCTGAATAATTCAGTCACAGTATCGTCCTAATGTTTCCCTTAAACGTTTCATTATCTAAATCTAAAAGTTTAGATTTTGGTTTCCAAGAGACCGCCCATTCCTGATTCTGTCCTGGATATCTTCAGTTAGTAATGAGTCAAATTCATACCAAAATTAAAAGCACAAGGGCTAAATAGAAATTTTTAATGTTATTTTCCCAGTGTCATATTTCACCTAACAATATTTGTGAAAGGTTTTACGGGAACAGTAATGTACATGCTACTGACCGTAACAATGGAGTAGTGGTTAGGGAAGGTTTTACTTGGAAATACAGGCTGCATAAATGCAGAGGATGTCCCACATTTTCCTAAAGAAGAAGCATACGCGTACAAATCATACTGCACTCAGATTAGCGTATGAGTCATAATATTTTTAATACACAGTTTTTCCCAAGTCAGTGCAAGTACTCACGTAGCTTGTCCAAGACTGGAATGAGGGAGTGCCATGTCTGCTGATACTCTGCTCTTAATCCATCGAGAGAGACAAGCAATAGAGGCTGCCTCTTAAAACTGAACAAGAGTGAGAAAGCATGAGCCAGTATCATCAGAAACATAGAATAGAATAGACAGAGTGGATTTGAAGCACACTCCAGCTAATGATGCATTGATACTAAAACGATCCCACGCTTTGGGCTCGTTTACTCATACTCATGCTTGTGTAAAATACTCGATATCAACATTCAGTACCGTGTGATACAATGTGATGGCTGATATAATCCTAGTGTATGTTATACACAATATGCACTAATGAACAGATGACATGAAATGACAGCAATTAGTGGTGGCAATCAAAGCAAAGCAGACCGTAAACCATGATCTGTGGAAATATCAGTATACGTAGTATATGTAACCTGATAAAACATCTTATGATGTTTGTACAGTATCTTTAATAGAGAGTGTGAAGGTGCCCGACCTGTGCATGCAGTGCATTACCATTAAAAATGAGGGCAAGGTGCCAGGAATTGTTCACACACACAAAAGTATTCACGAGTGTGGAGCAGTGAAGTGAGCATCCCGAGAAACTGTTGCACGTGAGCACTTCACGAGTGCTTCCTTTACACTTTGCTCTTGAGTCAAAGTGCAATTCCAGGCAATTTTAATGAACATGCCTGCTGATACAACTCTGCACACTCAGACTGGTCATCCATACACTCTGTATTAAAAGTACTCTTTAATCGGCATAGCAATTTAATTTAAATAAGCGCACTAGAAGACATTAGGAGCAAATAATGTTAAAGAGAACAGTTACTTAGCAGGACACTTAGGGCTGTTCATGTTCACACACTGATCATCCACCCATGGCGTCATTCCTGGACGAAAAAGAACAAAAAACACATAATAATAATATAATAATAAGAAGAAGAAGAAGAAGAAGAAGAAGAAGGAAGAAGAAGAAGAAGAAGAAGAAGAAATGTGCGTGTGGGTATAGATGAGTCAGGGAGTGATTAGCTATGACTGTGTATGAGAGTGTTCACTGAGGTACGTGTTAACAGATGTGCCTAATAATTCATAATAATTTTAAAATTATAAAGCTGTGTACTAGGACATTAAAAATAGTCTCATCCCATGCATCCCATGCATTAAATTAGGTGTGCCTGAATAGTTTTGTGTTTGTGTGTGTGTGTGTGTGTGTGTGTGTGTGTGTGTGTGTGTGTGTGTGTGGTCTCACCATTGCAAACAATGCCATAGTTTGTACAGCAGTCTCCAGCACTCACACAGTCAGAAGAGCAATGACACTTACTACCAGAGACACGCTTTTCCCCACAACGCGATGGCATACACTCCCAGCTCTCAACTACACACACACACACACACACACACACACACACACACACACACACAAGGCATGTGTTTTTGCATTTAATAGTTGTTCAATATTAATACACATTAATATATCACAATAAATTATCCATTGAGTCAACACCTGTACCTGTATTAATTTGATAGTTTGACAGTAATGATGCCTTTGACATTAAATTAACTAATTATATAATTAATTAAATTAATTATAGCTATGCATCTCTGAGATTATTACTGTATGTGTCATAGGAACACCAGGCTCTGTCACCAACAGCCAGCACCCTCATCAGGACTCCATATAAGCATACACCTCACATGCACTCTTTTTCTGGCCTCACCTAGGAATAGACCTCTTCTCTATGAGTACCTGTGTTCATTTGAAGCTCCCCTACATCTCCCTACGTTTTCTCCAGCGTTTCTCAAGCCTGTTATACCCAATACAAGGATGTCTTCTGCCCAAAATGAGCCACCCAGCTACCGCCCTATAGGCCATGGGACTGTGCCTGAGTCAGTGCCTAAAGGTAAACTTTACCCTTTGTCCATGTCCAAAAGGCCATGGAGGAATACATCCAGGAGGCACTACAATAAGGCTATATTGTCCCATCTACTTCCCCTGCTGCTTCCAGCTTCTTTTTTGTGGCAAAAAAAGATGGAGGTCTCTGGCCTTGCATAGATTACCAGGCACTCAACAAGATCACCGTTAAATACCGTTACCCACTTCCCCTTGTCCCAGCAGCATTGGAACAACTCCAGTGCTTGGATATTCACCAAGTTGGACACTCGCAGTGCATACAACCTCATCCGGATACGAGAGGGAGATGAGTGGAAGACTACATTCATCACCCCCACTGGCCACTATGAGTACCGAGTTATGCCCTATGGTCTCGTCAACGCCCCCTCTGTGTTCCAGGGATTCATAAATGAGGTATTCCGGGAGTACATCAACCACATTGTCCTTGCATCACCGAACATCTCCAGCACATGTCGAAGAGTCCAGAGTCTCCGGGACCATCAGCTCTACCTTAAGGCAGAGAAGTGCACATTCCACCGACACACAACTACCTTCCTTGGTTATCGGATTAGTGCCAGAGGCACTAATGGATGAGGGGATGGATGAGGGGAAGGTCCAAGCCGTCAAGACTTGGCCAAGACCCACAACTGTTAAAGAGCTCCAGATGTTCTTGGGCTTCTCTAGTTTCCACTGTCGGTTTATCAAAAATAACAGTTCTATCACCTCTCTACTTACCTCCCTCCTCAAGCAAAATCCCAAATCCCTGTCCTGGACCCAAGAAGCCACCAAGGCCTTTGAAGCCCTGAAAGAGTATATCCTGACAGTATGTTGCACATGCTTTCAGATATCTTGAAAGATTGTGTGCTGACTTGCCCTGTGTACCCAATGCATTAGAATCTTAGTCAAATTCTGAACTAACCCAGTCAATCAGTGAGTCAAGTTTTTCTCATGACTTACTCGGCTGAAGGCAGACGTCCGCAAAATCATAACAGCAGCTGTTACTGGTCACACACTGCTCATCGCATCGACAGCCTGGAGACTCATAATCATACGGCTCATAACAGCGGTTCCGACATGAATCTGGCACTAAGAGAGAGAGAAAGAGAGAGACGGTCTAGTAGTGTAATAATACTAAAATGTGTGTAATAGTTGAGTAATATAACAGATCACAGTACCATCAACATGTTTGCTGTTATGTGAAAATAACTGGTAACACTTTACAATACTGATCAACAACAACTTATAGGTAACTATGCAGCAGCTAAGCAAGAACAAATGAGTAGTTCGTCATTAACACTTATTCCTACTAAAAACTACTAGTTAATTACTCAGAAAGTGTTACTAGGAGTTTATTATTAACTAAGCAGTAATTACTGAGTCTTCGACGTTTCTTCTGCAGAACTATCAACATTAATTTCCAGTAGCTAAACCTTACCTTGAAACCCTACATTAGTAGACTTTCTTAGTAGTTAATAGAAGTAAGTGTTAATAAAGAACTACTCATTTATTTCCAAAAGAGTTGTTGAACAGTATTGTAAAATATTACAAAATAATCAATGATGGGGTGGTTTGATTTTACCTGTTACATTTTCATTATTTTTCTATAACAACAGGAATCTACTGTATATCCGTCTTATTGCACAGCAATTTGCCAATAATTTCATACTTTTTTAATCAAATTTTTAATCTGTTTATAGTTAGGTTTAATGTGTAATGTGTAACTCATTATAACAGATATTAACCAGTCATTCAAGTCTGCTTTCTCATTCTTTTAGAGTTAATAAGACATAACTGGTCTTTATTATTTTTAAATCTAGTCAGAAATGTAATGACCTTTATAAATCACTGTCTTGATATTACGTTGAAATGTTAGAAAAGTATTTGATAAAGTATATCAAAAATACAAGGAAGACTTACACTTGTTCTTGCACTTTTGCAGCTGAAGTCCAAGCCCTAGACCCAGTCCTAATATGATGGTCACAACAGATACAGCTAAAGCGCCTATCTGCATGCACACAAACACACACACGAAAAGCTAAATTAATAACCTTTAACCTTTTTCTAATGCAAACATTTGGACATTTTAGAATAATAATGAAGATATTACCACTCTGAAATAACACATATGGAATTACGCAGTGACCAAGAACCAGTTCTGAACAAAATAAACCTATTTTATATTTTAAATTATTAACAGTGTTCCTAATGAAGTTTGCATAGTCTTGGCATATACACAACCAGCTACATGAGACAGCTTCACCCAGACAAAGAAAAAGGAAATTCAAAACGGTAGTAAGGTTGCCCTCAAAGAGTCTGGGGAATTATCCTGTGATTTATAATGTTTAGTCTAACTGACTTCAGCAGCTCCTGAGGTCCTGAGGTTATCCTCTTTATATATCAGTATGATGGAGACCCTGCCAAATGTAAAGGTTTTGTCTTGTATTTTTGTATTGGATTGTATTTTTCTTTAGCAGTTTAAGGTAACTTGTGCGTTGTGACTTGGTGGATTATCATGTAGGAAGCAACTATTATATGATAATTGTAGCCATAAAGTGATATACATGATTAGCAACAATATTCAGATAGGCTGCAGCACCAATTCACCAGATGATTGGCTCATATTAAGGGACCCAATGTGTGCCAAGAAAACTCTCCCCTCACCATTACACCACAACCAGCAGCTTGAACTGTTGACACAAGGCAGGTAGGGTCCATGGATTAACGCAGTTGAGACCAAATTCTGACTCAGCCATCTCCATGTCACAGCAAAAATCAAGATTCATCAGGTGAATTTTTTCCAATCTTCAACTGTCTAGTTTCATTGAGCCTGTGCCTACTGTAGCCTCAGATTCCTGTTCTTGCTGGCAGGAGTGGAAACACTGACAGAGGGTTTAGTTTATCCTGTTATAGCTTACCAGCAGAGCTTGTTAATAGATGAAAAACCTTGTAATTCAAGGGAATCCAGGTTCCTGGTCCATATGTCAGTACCTGGGCAGGATTGAGACATATTCTGCTTTTGAAGCATTTCTCTAACTGCTTACAGACACATTTTTAGCCTTCAGTTCATCACCACTACTCTCCATCTGGCTCTCAACCACTTGGACAACAAAGACACATACGTTCGAATGCTGTTCATAGACTTCAGTTCAGCATTCAACACAAGCATTCCTCAGCACCTGATCGAGAAGCTGAGCCTACTGGGTTTGAACACCTCCCTAGTAGATGTGACACATTCATTGTCCAAATAGGGACTGTGGAAAAGGACACATGTAGGTAGTGCTCAAACGGTGTTCTGGTAGAGCTAGTACTGTAGTGACACTGGAAACAAGAACTGTCAGCGAAAGCGGCGTGGCACTACAGCACCCATTAGTCACTGCCGACCACATGTTCATCTCACACACCAAGTCACATGATCATGAACACCTGAATCACTTTTATGCACAATGAGCACTAGTATTTAAGACATGTTTGTACAGCACTCTTTGTCTAGCATGTGTTGTGAGTAGTGTCGTTGTATGTTGTCATATCCATGCCATGTACATCTCATGCTTGTCTTGTTAGTTTGTTACATAAATCATTTATGTAGTTAAACAGTTATGGATTCTGTATATGCATGATGAACTCTGAACTAACCCTGACCAGTGTGTACTCTGAACTCTGTGTATAATACTGTATAACCACTAGGATTTGCATACAAGTATTTAAAATAATCCTATTATTTATGATTATGTTAGTTTGTCCAATTTATATTTAGGCCTGTGAACATGGAGGGATTCTGTAAAAAAAAATGGCTGTATTTCCTAAATGGTTAATGCAATATTACTTATGGACCTGACTGTATATAAGGTGTGTACCATCACATCTTGGTGTGGTAACACTTGCCTGTCACTTGCTCAGTACAGGTGCACCAGCAAAGTTTTCAACGTCCCCGATTTTAAGCAGTTCTGCCATTGCAATTTTCATACCATGACCAGTTTGTGGAAATCAGAATGCAAAGAGCAACACATAAAATGAATACTTGAGCTTTATTTTCATTGTATTCACTGTGATTTTTGTTAAGTAAGAAAGCAAGTAAATAAATAAATAAATTTAAATCTACTCACAATAATGAGTTTCCTCTTGTTTTTCAGGGTCTTACTGAAGGTCATGCTGGTCTATTGCTGGAAGTGCCTATTTGTTGCTGGCATGAGTTGCAGGAGATCAGTGTGTGACAGAAGGTAACATGCAATAAATGTGTGGGAAGTGAGCAAGCCATGAACTCTGGAACCTTGAACATCTGTGTGTGTGTGGGTGTGTGTGGGTGTGTGTGTGTGTGTGGGTGTGGGTGTGTGTTTCTAAAGATTTTATTTGTTCTTTAACATTAACTCACTTCATATACAGTATATTGCTGATGTTACCATATACATCACATTTTTGCTCTTTAGAAGATGCTGTGATTTATAATGTTTAGTCTAACTGACTTCAACAGCTCCTGAGGTCCTGAGGTCATCCTGTTTTTGTACAAGTATGATGGAGACCCTGCCAAATGTAAAGGTTTTGTCTTGTATTTTTGTATTGGATTGTATTTTTCTTCAGCAGTTTGAGATAAATTGCGCGTTGTGACTTGGTGGATTATCATGCAGGAAGCAACTATTATATGATAATTGTGGCCATAAAGTGATATACATGATTAGCAACAATATTCAGATAGGCTGCAGCATTCACCAGATGATTGGCTCATATTAAGGGACCCAATGTGTGCCAAGAAAACTCTCCCCTCACCATTACACCACAAC
>CM074953.1:4576241-4598363 GCA_037577455.1 Pangasius macronema
CCCTGAAGGGAAAAGCCGAAAGAAGAAGAAGAAGAAGAAGAAGAAGAAGAAGAAGAAGAAGAAGAAGAAGAAGAAGCAGTCATAGTGAAGGTGAAGAAGCTTCCTAAACTTCTCAGGTACAACATTATTAAACATCACTCAAATGGAAATGGCTCCAGAGCCATAGCAAAGAACTTAAACATCCCTGTCAGAGCATCTGTTTTGATGAAATGCAGGTGGAAAGTTCAGGGAACCACAACGAACAGGTGCGTCACACTAGCTTTCACAACATACCCTCAGACTAATGATAAGAAATACAAGTGAGAAGCCAGCAGTCACTGGAAAAGAGCTGCAGGAGCAACAGCAACAGCAGGAGCAACAGTTACACACAGAATAACAAGCAATGAACTGCACCACAATCATCTTCTTTCCAACACCTCACACAAAACTTCTCTGCTAAAAGAAGAAGCACAGAGATCTTGCATCTAAAAGCATTTACAGATGAGAACTCTTTTGGAATAATAAACTTACATACACCACTTCTCTGGGGCAGTCGTGGCCTAATGGTCTGAGAGTGGGACTTGTAACCCGAAGGTGAACCTGAAGGTGGTGGGTTCGAGTNTCCCCCAACTGCTCCCCGGGCGCCGCAGCTAAAATGGCTGCCCACTGCTCCGGGTGTGTGTTCACAGGTGTGTGCGTTCACTACTGTGTGTGTGCACTTGGATGGGTTAAATACAGAGCACAAATTCCAAGTATGGGTCACCACACTTGGCCACAAAGTCAGTTCACTTCACTTCACTTCAAAAAGACCTCTTTGCCAATAATCAGCTCATCATGTGTGGAGAAGGAAGGGTTACGCCTGAACACATATTCACAGTGAAGCACGGGTTTGGGATCAGCATCATGAGGCTGCTTCTCTGCAAATGGTATTACAGATTACAGGGCATTACGTGTCATGATTGCCAGAGACATGAATGGAGCGATGTAATCACACGTACAAGAGGAGAATTTAATCTCATCAGAGAAGGAAGTGAATCTGGGGTGAAGATGGACAGTTCAATAAAACAACATCTCAAACAGACAGCATCTAATAACTCACATAAACAAAGAAGGTGAAGGTGCTTGCAAGGGCTAGCTTCATCTCCTGACTTTATAAGGAATGGGCCAAAATTGAAACACAATGCTGCAAAAAGAAGCTAATTAATGCAAAGCACTAATGATGATAATTTGTGGTGTTTAAATGCATTTTTCACTATCTTTTATTTTTAAACATATTGTTGTTTATGTTTATAAATACACACTTTTTGGTCATATTTTTAAGTACAAAGTCAAAAGACATTATGTGTATAAATTAGAAGTGGATACATACATTGGAAGTATATTAAATAAGAAAAGCAAGTGGCTAAATACTTATTTCCCCTCACTATATTAGCAGATATTGATTAGTAGATCTCAGTTTTCAGTACAAGTTATCAGTACTTAGTTAGCAGACTTTAGTTATTGATTATTTCAGATATTGGTTAGTTGATCTCCATTTTCTCAGCAGTTCGTATTTAGCTAATTTTATGTGTAAAACCTAAAATTAAACTAAAATATAGACATTGATTTAGCTGGTGAGTTTAGTCACAAGAGCCCTAATGTTAGAGTGGGATAAGGTCTGACTACTCTGCAGAAAATCTATCAAAAACCTTCTGACCAATGAAATATGAGAATTTAACAGTGGTATAATGGCTTATAAATCTCCAGGAAATACCGTAATCAATTCCTGCATTAACTAAACTGCTGATCTATTAAGCACCAGATATTTGACCCAGTAAACTGGGAACTATGTAATTGTGACTTTTGCAAAAATATACACCTTTAAAGCTAATATTTATTACGCACATTTTAAATAATATATGTTAGTGATTGACTGCTTTAATTTATTTCTTGTTATAAGTATCTTATTATAAGTATAAACCATATAATGTAAAGTATACGCTAAACATAATTACAATGATTTATTTTGTAAAATTAATTCCAAACTTAATTATATTTAAGTAACTTAATTCAGTGTAAATACTTTGGGTAAGAAGTATTATATTGCTTTATAATTATCCTAATTATCTGATCTACATTCATTGCTTTTACTAGACAATGAGTTTTTAACTTTAATAGATGTTTAATAATTGTAAATTAACATACTAAATGTACCTCTGCCTCTCTGTTACAAGTCTAAATATGATTCATTATTGTGAATGTACACAATAATGTAATTATTTCAACGACATGTTGTGTGTGTTGTGTGTGTTCTGTGTGTTATGGTAGAGCACTTGCCTGTGACTGTGTGTTTACGGCATACAATCTCGTTGCTTAACTTAGTAAAAGATATTTATCTTTTAACGTGGCTGATGCATATCTGGTTAATTGGTTTATACTTCTTTTTAATTTTCTGTTCTGCTCATATGTCTTTGCCCATGTGTGCACTTAAAATAAATTTCTATACACACAACTATGAATATTCTTCATTTTCACACTTAGAGTTGTGATATGTCATTCCCAAACTCTGCAAATATGCAAAATAAAATATACTAAAATACAAATCTGTAAGCAAGAAGCTACACACCGGATCAATTCTAAGCTCTTTTGCTAACACTTCAGTCATTATGAACGCATTCATTACTATGAGTCCTCAATACGGTATGCTTATTCATTGACCTTAGAGTACAACATTACTGCAATCTTCTGTGTGTAAAGGCAAAGGGACTCTGTCAGATTCATGGAGAATGAAATGAAATGTTTAATCCATTAATGTAGCCTGAAAGAAGTGATATACTAACTCTTGTCCTGTGTTTGCAACTGAACTCATTCAGAATGTAAATATATGAGAAACAAAAATTAGAGATACTGTCACATTTGTTAAAAACTTCACAGGTTAAGTGGTTAAGGTGCTGGGATGATGACAGGAAGATTGTGAGTTCAAATTAGGCTAGGTTAGGTTCAACTCTATTGTCATTGTCAAAGTACGAGTACAGAGACAACGAAATGCAGTTAGCATCCTACCAGTAGTGCAAATAGCAAATAAGTTAAATGAGGGAACAACTTTATGGTGCAGTAAGTTAACAGTGTACAGTGTACAGTGGTAAACAATATTATGCATACCAGCAATGCGAATAGAAATTAAGTTAAATGGCATAAATAAGAATTATGGTACAGTTAGTTGAGATAAATAGTATACAGGTAGAGATAAGCATCATGATGCATGAAATAGGATGCAGTGGATACATACAGTGGATAAAAATGCAGATGTGCAAATAGCACTAATGTGCAAATGACAGTCATATATAAGTAATAGTAATGATAATAATAATGACAGACAGTGCAGTAAAGTGCAAGCACTTGCAAATATTTGCCGATAACAGTAGTGTCTAATGCTAATGTTTAGTTATTAGATGGAGCCTGGCAGTTAACGCTTGGAAGCTGAGTTCAGCATCAGTACAGTATCCCACATCTGTCAGACGTGTGTGCTCATCCAAAATCTGTTGTTTCATATAAACATTCAATCTATAGTTTTAAACTCCATAATCTGAACTTTAGATAAGATATTTTGTAAAATATCAAGATCCAAATGGTAAATATGGAGCTAATTTATAAATAGTGGAGCTAATTTGTCATACACATCAGTTTTTGGTACTATTCCACCTTTAAATTTTGGGTGATGGGGCCTAATGTAATATTATTCCTGCTATTTTACAGATTTGCTTTTTTTTTAAAAAAAATAAGAGTATATAGTTACGTTGTTTGAACCAAGTCTACGAAGTTTGATCATTGGAAGATTTTGATATCAGATGAGACAGACAGAGAGCAACGAAGTGACAAGTGGCCGTTCACTTTCTATATTCTTGCATGACATGGAGACACAAGTGGCAAAGCAACAAAGTGACAAGCAACTTGCGAGTTGAAACTGCGATTTTCTCAACTTGGTTTGCATATTGATATTGGTTGATATTTTTCCATCACACAGAACTCCCGACATCTTTCTCCACCCATTCCAACCTGCCTGCACGCGCTTCTTCACCTCTTTCCCACACTCACCATTACTCTGGACTGTTGACCCCAAGTACAAGTGGAAATAGTAACTGATCGTTTCTTTTCCTATAACAGCATGCCACTTTGTGCTTTATTCCTTATAGTACATATGGGAATTGTGTACATACTACAGTATATATGCAATATTACTTGAATCAGGGCTCAAAATGAAAGCTGCGCTTTACTAAAATCTTGAAGATGTACAGATGTGCTATGAACCCTAGATGGCAGTATAATTTTCATTTACACTCTGTTTTCATGAAGCATAAAACAGAACACATTCATACACAGTTATTTTCATTTTATTATACAGTTTAATATCCAGTTGCTAGTTTATTAGTATTAGATATTTGTATATATTCTCGTATATATTCTTGGATTAATCTTGGTTTTTACTCAGTAGAGTACACCCTTGTACCTTATACTGCAGCCTGTTTTGTTGATAATAATAATTTAAAAAAAAACAAAAACTGATATCATTAGTGAACCATTAGGCAACAGTAGGTCATTAATTTTTTTTCCTCTATGCAGTTTATCCCCTAATTCATATTAAAATTAATTCTAAAGCTATATGTATGAAAAATATAACTGGTGCATCTCTAATGAGGTCAAAGGTCAGAGACTAAGAAACATAGGGGATAACTGTACCTCATACTTTTGTGTCTTACAGAAATCATAATTGTTTATAGTACGTTGTTTTTATGTCTTAGTATCTATTTAAGGATCTCATGATTATGATAACATAAGCTACGTCGTATTTAATAATGTTTTAACCACGACGACTTACATCGACAAATCTGTCATCCAGTGGTGATAAAAACCATGGTGATTTCTGATGGTATGCTCACACGTCCTCACACAATTGGACTAATAATCATATTTAGGATTTGTGCTTTAGTAACTGTACATGATCCTGTCCTGTGCTTGTCCACACTTGCACAGAATGTAAGTATGGACATTGAAGTGCACTCACACCTGCTCAAGGCTGAGCAAAGACCCAAAGACACTGTGTTGTAGAGCTCAGTGCTGTGATGATCCATTGATTAGCGATGTTCTGCTGCCAGGTCTCAATCTGAAACACATGCAAACACACTAGAGCAATAGTTATGATTAGTACATGACCTAAAACAGGACTAGTTAACCAAGATGGCAGGTAAAGTGTGAATCTGATGGGTACTACCTAAGTTCATATTGAATTGGTACGTCATTTTAGAGATCACAACAAGAAGTAGATCGACCCTGAATTCAGGTACATTCAATAATAACTAAATGATATCCTGGCAGATATTCTGCTGATGATAAATACGGAGGATAAACACAGAGTTTCGGATAACATATCAAAAAGATGGTTGTTTATTCTGACTATTCCTACTTTTAAACACATTATCTTACATACATTCTTTTGCCTTTTAGCGCTAAGTGTTGTATCAAGATCACGCACACACACACACACACACACACACACACACACACACACACACACACACCCCTACCTTTGGGTAGCCTGGAGTAATCTGGGTCCTGACAGTATACTCCTATAACAACATGGCATAATAAGGAAATCTGGAAATATTTTATATACAGTTTCCCTTGGATTGTTTTTTTTTTCTCTTTCTCTGTTTTTTGTATCCCCCTTTTTTTCTCTACTTTAAATTTTTTTCTTCCAAGGTATTTGTTGTGTTTTTTTACATAATATATTTTCTCTTTTCTTCCCTTTTTATACTTTATTTTATTTTATTTTGTTTTCTTGCTCTTCTGGTTTTCTCTCCCTTTCTTTCATAAGAAATGTATATATTGCTAGCAAAATCCTTATTGGCCTACTTGGAATTATTGGCCTATGCAATACTGGTTTCAATGAATTCCAACATAAAAACAAAACATAATTTCTTGTTTTTAACAAAATGGACTAGTTTTTCAGTATAGTGTAGAATTACTGAGGGTTAAGCCTGAATTCACACTGAACACATTACCAAAGCAGCACATCCCAATCGTCTGTTCAGTGTGCAGCACATGCATTACTGAGACAGCAGCATGCTTCAATTTTATCATGAAAACTAGCTGAATAAATACCAGTGTCAGAGAAACATGGGTGGTAGGGACAGCTGAAGTAGGGCCAGCTGTAATTACAACAGCTAAATAAAGCAGAGACATAAGATAGTGGGAAACATCCTGTTTGCCTTCTTTTCAAACCCGAGTCTATATCTTGCTCCAAACTGCTGATTGTGTTGGGCTGCTACACATGGAAATGTGAGTGACAATCACACTGCAGTCTTCAAGAGTCTGAAGCTTGTGGCCAGAAAAGTGCACAAAAGTAATCAGAAGGTCTGTGGTGATGTATAGTGGTATGATTTCATATAATGATTAATCTCATGAAAGTCACATGAAAAATGAACAGACTTTAGACACCAACAATCTTTGACAGATTTGTATTTATTAGGTATATTATAGTCAGGCCAGGGAAGCATAGACTTGCAGAGACTTTTATCCATAGTTCGGTCTAACTAATGGTCAAGGATTTTCCTTAGGGACCCATCATTGGTTCTCTGGCCGTCCTGGTATTTGAAATCACAGCTTCCTGTCAGTAGCAATAAACATTAACCCCTGAGCCATCACTGCATGAGTTAACAATGGACCTCTGACTGCATTCTGGGTCATTGACCATAGATTTTGGTGGGGCAGGCCAACATATCCAGATGCTATCACAGTTGATTTATGCTTTAGTGAAGTGAAGTGACTTTGTGGCCAAGTATGGTGACCCATACTCGGAATTTGTGCTCTGCATTTAACCCATTCAAGTGCACACACACACCCGGAGCAGTGGGCAGCCATTTTAGCTGAGGCGCCCGGGGAGCAGTTGGGGGATCGGTGCCTTGCTCAANCCCCCACCTACAATCCCTGCCGGACCCGAGACTCAAACCCACCACCTTCGGGTTCACCTTTGGGTTACAAGTCCGACTCCCAGACCATTAGGTCATGACTGCCCCCAGGCTACTAACTACTGAAGGCTACTACCTACTGAATTTTTAGAGTAATAGGCAGTTGAGTATCAACAACATACAGTCATCCAGCATACCATCTAGCATCTTATTTTGAGCAGTTTTAGATACTTTTAGTACTTTTGTTCAACCTATGTATGCTCCATATGCTTCCCATTTTGACCTGAAAGACCTGAAACTAGCCCCAAAAAAAAATCTGCTGGAAAAGGGAGGCAGCCTTTTTTCTCAACTTTTGCATGAAAAACAAGGTCACCGAGGTGCGCACGCATTTCTGAAGTAAGGACATTATCCACCGTCTTATCCACTTTTCCCTCCCCCAATCTTCACAATGTATCAATAAATACTAAAAAAAATGATTCTGTACATCATAGACACACTGCCTGCACTTACATTTGTTTGTTTGTTTGCAAAAATCTATTAGGTTAAATTCAGATTATTTGGATTAAAACAAGAGCTCTTCCTCCACTGAAAATGTTCATAGAGTGAGTGTGGGGCAGCATGATTCTTGCCCCAAATGAGCCTCGTGCAACTTCTAGGTGCAAGAATAACTCTATGGAGCTAAATAGGGCAGTGAGCATGCTGATCCATAATTTTACCTCTAGGAATGTGAGAATATTGATGGAACATCGGGTCATATCTGTCAAATAGCAACATTTTAAAAAATTGATAAATTGAGGTCATTTCAAATTGTTTTTTTAGAATTTCAGAGAAATTTAAAATATATGGAATTGTAAATGAGGACATGAGATTAACATTGGTTGAACAGCTGATATGTATATATATCTGTCTATATATATATATATATACTGTAGACTGCCGCCTCTGGCTTGCTCATTAAGGATACCTTCCCATATTTACAATTTATTTTGATTTAATTTATTTTCAATGTATTTTCTTCTGTAAAGCTGCTTTGTGGCAATTTCCACTGTTAAAAGCACTATACAAATAAAACTGAATTGAATTGTTCCCATTTGAGTCTTGTTCCTCTCAAGATTTCTTACTCATATGGTTGCAGCGAGATTTAACTCACTGCTGAGTTTTTATAAGCACATTATTCCACACTCCTTTGATGTCTAACTCTGAGTGTTACTTCAAGGTCACTCTCTCTCACACACGTTTACATGCTCAAAGTTCCTCTGTCATGGGAAAAGTGAGTGATGGAATTTACGGAGTGTCTTTCCTACTCTGCCACGGCTGTGACCTAGCAGTCTCAGTGATCTCGAACTCTGCATTCCTCTGCTCAGCTCTCTGCCTGTCCAGGCATATCCAGTATGGATGATGGACAGAGAAAGAAGGCAAACAAGAAATAGAGAGATTTGTTTTATAGCCTGCGGCTTCCACAGCGCTGCAGTTACAGTACAAAACCCCCCTTGGGGTGCATTCCTGGGATTCACAAGATAAACATACAGTATGGCATTTTTAGGGGGAAATTTAAAATAAAGTCATTTATATTGTGAATGCATCAGTGCTGCCATCCAAACTATTAAATTTGTCATACCATCGATAACATCTTGTATAAAGCATATACTGTATAAGGCTCTATCTGATTTATTTATTTATTTTTTGAAAAAAGGAGTTAGTAGGTGTTATTAAAATTATTTACATTGCACTAAAGAGGTTTTTTTTTTTTTTACTAAATATACTATTGCTGTGGTTCCTCTCACCCTGTGGACCTGCTTGATTCTTCCTAATGCTCTTCTTCTGCTCTGCTCTTGTCCTCCTGCTTCCTTCATCTGCAGCTTTCTGCCTTTCTGTGACTCACCTCCTGTAGTAGATAATCTCACAAGGATACCCTAAAGGAGCAGCTAAAATTTGTAACAGCCAAGTTGAATAAAATCGCTTGCTCACAAATGTACATGTAAGCAACTAACATGGCTGAATGTCGATAGCAGTTACCTTTTAGTGTTTAACCATTAATTATTAGTTTATGGCCAATAATTAAATCTAAATATAAATGAGGCAGTTTAGATTTGGAACTTCAAATCTGTACGAATAATGTAAGAAGAAGAATTACCTTCTCCAATGGACTGATGTCCAATCAAGTGGGCGACCATGAATACAATTCTTTTCCTTAACCCAACCCACCAGACTATCTATCTATCTATCTATAGATAGATAGATAGATAGATAGATAGATAGATAGATAGATAGATAGATAGATAGACATTTATATGTACTTTGGCCAAGCTCATTTCAGATATATAGCTGTAGGTGGTCTGATGATGGATGTGATGCAGATAGCTGCAGGTGTGTAAGGGTCTGGAGGCAAAGTTCTGATAACTCAATTTGACAGAGAGTCCATCCCAATAATGTCATTGCATTTTGATAATTTTCCTTTCTTCCTTGGATAATTGTTCCTAGCAAAAAAAGTGTTGGATATGGACTATATGGAATACTAATCATTGGTAATGAAAATAACAGAGAGAATAAATATGTGGGGGAAAAGGCAATATACAGTACAAACAGGAAACATGACGGACCCATTGCTATAACCTTGTGCATCAAACCTGATCTAGTTACTACAATTTAAATAAAATAGCCTCAGAATATGTTTTAAAGACAAAAAATATGTATCTTACACTAGTTTAGCGTGACTGTGAATGCACAAATCCATATGAGAATATTTTGTATGTCTGTCAGAAACTAAAACCAAGAACCAGCTACTGCAAAATAGTTCGTTCATGTTAAAGAAAATGTTTACTCTCAGATATGGTTCATTTATATAATTAAAAGCATAAACATATAAAAGTATAAAAGTGATATCATAAATTATTTATTTTTGTCTTAGAACTGAATTATAAATCAGTTTTTTATTGCTATTATTGATGCACATTCATACTATAATTAATGCTATTTCACATGCACATTTTAACAATTAATAACAGTTATTAAATGGAATATACATTTATACACACATATATATTCATTCATTCATTCATTCATTAGTTTGTTCATCTTCAGTAACTGCTTTTTCATGGTCTGGACCCTATGCTGGGAATGCTGCGCATAAATATAAACACCATCAGTCCATCACAGGACACCACGCACACACACATTCACACCTAGGGGCAATCTAGAGTAGCCAATCCACCTACTGGCATGCTTTTGGGAGGAGACAGGAAACCAGAGTACCAAGAAGAAACCCATGTGTACACAAAGAGAACATGCACAACTCCATACAGACACTGACCCAAGCTTGAACCAGGGACCCTGGAACTGTAAGGCAGCTAAACAGTTAAAGGAACAGTTTATTGTAGTAAAATTTAATGTAGGCATAGACACTTTTCCCCCTACTCAATATGTAATGTCTCAACCAAGAGATATATGATGCCTGTAGTTTACCACTGGAGCTACAAGTGTAGAAGTGGAAGTGTATAGCCACCAGATTAGTGTATTCATTTGCTCATGATCTCAGACAGACTTGTTTGTCTGGGTTCTGACACTGTATGACATACCATTACATATATGTATCAGCTCCAAACTGTTGTAACTCTGTCTCATAGCCAAATCTCTTTCTTCATCAGTACCTACTCTCACTTAGATCATGTGGCAGCAATGCTATGCATGAAATCATGCAGTTACAGGTTAGGAGCTTCAGTTAATGTTCTTATCAAATATCAGAATGAGGAAAATGTCATCTCAGTGACTTTAACTATGGGATTTCCATTCAAACATCCAGTGAGCGTCAGTTCTGCAGGCAGAAACCCCTTGTTAATGAGAAAGGTCAGAGGAGACTAACGAGAGAAAGTCTACATTAACTCAAATAACCACTCTTTACAAAGGTGGTGAGCAGAAAAGCATCACAGAATACACAGCATTCTGCCTTGTGCTCCTCATTCATGCAGTTAATTGGATAATGTAGGTGTACAGGTGTTCCTAATAAAGTGGAATATAAGGTGTGGCTCAGATAACAGTTCCACTTCTCAGAGCTTGATATAATTAAAATGAAATGTAATCAATTACAGCAGCTCGTACAGGATATCACAGATCTCCGTGTTGTGGCATTTCTCTATGACAGTCTCTTATGCTAACTTGGTACTTCAAATCAGTACAATCTGTTATCTGAGAACGTTTCGATACAGAAACATACTCTAAAACAAGCCTCATGACTCACAGTCATCACTGAATGTTGAAGAGCACATGCATGTGAAAATCTCTGAGGATTTTGTGTACATATTGAACACTCGAACTCGTGCTGCTACAAGAAAATAATCAGTGACAGGGTGGTGCAATGCGGAAGCATCCAAAGTTTATTATCTCTCTATAACAGCGCATTGTTAAGTGTTTTTTTCCTCTCATGCCACAAGAATTTGGCACTGCAGTTTTCGTTTATTAAAGAATGACATGTTGTAGTTTTTATCCATTTATAGTTACAGTTAATATGTGTTTGTCATGTGGGGGAGAAAGCGGAAAGCCCTCGATCTGCCTGTTACAAAGCATTGACACTGGAGGCTACTTCCAAAAACACTAAATAATTCTGTCTCCTCACACAAAACGTGTTTAATCTGTTTAATCTGAGTGTCCAGCATACACCCCTGCGTAACACCCTGTAAAATGTTACTACAGAAAAAGAAGGAGAGCAATAATAAACCTGGGATTGGCCAAACTACTGGCTAAGCCATGCTCTTTGTGAGACATTGAGAATTTAATAGCGCAATAATCTTCTGTGAAAATGTTTGTGAGCTAAACAGTTTGGATTTTGATGTGAGTGTGTTATGTTTTGTGCGTGCAGTTGGCACCATGATAAACTGGCAGCTTCTAACAGAGTGGATATTGTCAGTATTTTTTATAACAATGAGAGATTCTGATTAGAAGCAACTTGTAAAGTGTGAAATTTGTACTGAATCTAGATTTGTTTAATGTTTCCTTATTTTCAGTGTTACGATTTTTGTAAATAAACATATTATTAACCTCAGACTGGTGGCCTATGTATCATTATACATATCATTGAAATGGTTTTAAGTATCGTGATATGATAATATTGCCATATTTCCCACATCTAGTGTGCTATATGGCCAACTGTATGTGGACACATGACTGTCTCACTCATATATATATATATATATATATACCCCAGTCCAGATTTATTTGCCCTTTGCTGTTATAATAAGCTCCACTCTTCTGGGAAGCTTTCCACTAGATTTTGGAGCGTGGCTGTGGGGATTTGTGTTCATTCAGCTACAAGATCATTAGTGAGGTCAGTGTGCCTAATGACACTGATACAGAATGAAATTAAGAACCCTGATGTTAAAAAAAAAAAAAAAAAAGGAAAGAGGAGAAGCTGAGAAACTGGCCAAGAATTTGCACCCAGCAGTTAAAGCGCGCGAGTTTTCTCTCAGTTGTAAATCCAGTAACGGTGCGCTCGAGGCGTCGATAAGTCACGTCGCCCTTGAATACCGATCGCCTACGGGACCTGTGTGTGTGTGTGTGTGTGTGTGTGTGTGTGTGTGTGTGTTTCTCTTTTCTTCCCCCATCCTCGTCACGCGAGATTAAACGAGCTAAAGGAATGAATAGCTGGAGGGACAGACGGGTGAGCGAGCAGCGCGAGCGAGCTGCATGAGCGACGCGCGCGCTCCAAACCACCACCCACACCCTCAACACTGCCCGCGAACTGAAGAGGAGGAGGGCGCGAGCTCCGGACAAGCAGCTGGGAAGCGCGCGGGGGTTCTGAGGAAGGAAAAAGCGACAGTTAGTTTTTAAAATTTTTACATTTAAAATCTGTAGAATTCTATTGAGACCGCTGACTAACCGTCGTTTTTTAAAAAGGGGTAAGAAAACTATGAATTATTATTATTTTTTAAACAGTATCTTTCACAGTCGCTTAAAACCATATAAAAAACGACCAACTTAAGAATTTGTTCATTTTGGTATTGATAGCATAATGCTAATAGTTTCACAATGTCTCTCATTCTTCTCAGCTTTGACTGTTGTTAACTAAAATAACTATTTATTTATTTAATTGTTTGTTTGGTTAGTTGGTTGTTTATTTAACAGACAACACTTCTCTTCTAGGCACTTTTAAATTTCTTAACCCACTTTCTCAAACCTGAATTCTTAAAAAAAAATTTTTTTTTTTTTACCCTCACCATGCTAGTTAATATCTGGTCATACTGTGCACAATTACAAATTATCAGCCACAAAAAATATAATAAATTAATAAAATAAAATGTTGTAATATGAATTAAAGTCTAATGGCTTGGTGGCTTTTACTCGCCTCTTAACATCTGATTTTTTAATACATCACCGGGCAGAAAAAATAATATTAACCAATAATACTATCTTTTTTCTTTTTTCAATTTACTCAAACCCAGTTGGTTAAACCAAAATGTAGCTGTTATTTACCCTATTTCACACCTTTGTATATTGTGTACACTTTCTGAAATAATTGTACCAAACTGTACTTTTCCACGTGGTTGGGTGGTAGCATTAAGGTCACATCTTTTATATCTTATTTCAATGTGAATGTACTTTAAGGTTGTAACTGAATAGCAATAATGTATTTGGAATGAACACTTCTAAACAGATGCAAATGCACATACAATTCAGAGAGGTACAGTTGTGTTTGTAGGCTTGCATTAAAGGTTCACAGGGCATCTGGTTGGTGTCCATCGGGTCTGGGATCCTGTTGTACTCAAAAAAAAAAAAATGAGCAAGTGTGAGGTTTACATTAACATGTGGTATGAGTGAGCTGTCAGATATGAAGCTTGTGGGACAAAGAAAGATCACGTTCATTAATATGAGCCATTCATTCTTTCATCATTAGTTACTACCTGGTCTGGGTCATGGTGGTTTCAATTTGTCTGCTAGTTTGTTTATAGTTTGGGAAACAACTAAACTTGCTAGAAAATATCGTGGGCAGGTATGAACAAAAATAATAACTGCATGAATGGGATTAAAAAGCTGAGGTTGAGGAACCGTCAGAGCTAGAATTCACACATCATGCTGACACTGCTGCCATTTTAATCTCTGTTTCTAGGGGGTGGTTCTGGTTTAGGCAATAACCACTTCGCGTTTAAATCCAAATACATATATGGATATTTGGAGCACTAAACAGATACAGATAGTGGCACCGTGTTATACCCCTAGTATACTTTTACCAAGGTACATGTAAGGCACATAACTGGTGCTTAGACCATTGATGTATCTTTAAAACTTTACTATAAAAGCTGATTAAAGGTGCACTATGTGCATCTTTCCAGGTAAAAGATGCATAGTAGAGGTATGAAAGATGGTCCATTAATGGCTTCCAGTCCAGCGAGGAAAAGTACAGTTTGGTAACTTTATTTCTGAGAGTACACTGGAATGTATCACAATGCTGTAGACCCATATTGCATATCCATACAAACACGTCTGCTAGTATGCTTTGCGTTTTAGGATTTAACCACTAAATTACAGTTTTTCTTTTCTTTTGCATTTTAGCCCTTGCCCCACACTAGCTGAGAGGATGAAGGCGAGGGGCATCAGGTCACTAAGTCCAATTCTTCTCCTGGCACTATCATCACTGTTCACCAAACCAACACATGGACAAGGTAAAACCTCTCTTTCTCTCTAAACCTGTCTTCCTCTGTCTGTTTATCTCTGTCTGTCTCTGTCCCCCCCGCCCACTCACACACAAACACAGACACACACAGGTCGTTTGGAACAGCTTGCAAAATCAAACGTCTTGCATTCTGTTGCATTGTCTGGTTGTGCATCCATTAATTAGTGAAGCTTGAGCTTTGAGGTTTTCCTAATTGTACCATCTGTGCATGCATGGAAAAAAATGTTCCAATCAGGATATGTGATGAATGAAAAGTAGAAATAGAAAGACATGGAAAGAGCCTGTTCAGTCCAGTGCGATTGCTATGTCATTCTGTCGTGCAGCCATAAGTTATGACTACGGGTAATTCTCCATCTTGACAGATTTGACTGAGTGTCAGTAGCCCTAGGTCTCCTCTAACACCCTTTAAGATTCCTTTAAGAGTCTACTTCTATGTCTCATTCACATGCTGATATTGTTTTTAATTATTCTGATTAATCTGTATTGTCTCACTTAAGCTTGTTCCAAAGAGCCAATGTGATGAATTTATTGTATTTAACCTAACCCATTTGTTTCTTATTTACTGATTTGCTTTTGTAGTTCTCAGATATCTCGATACAGGACTTAAGTAGAAAGTAAAGGGCACTATGGCTCAGATCACTAGTATTTATATTCTGGGGTGAAGAATGGATTTTAAACTGAACTTTTTTGAAGAATAAATTGCATACACAATTTTATTACTGTTTAGGGTATAGGACCAAAATCACTGAAGTTTGTTATGTTACAGTCAAGGACAACATTTCTGGTACAAAGCAGAACGACAGATTCATGACAGCACATATTTGATCCTTCTGTGTGATGTGCATGTATGTAAGGAATAACTTGAATAACACCACTTGAGGCATGCTATTATAGGAAAATAATCAATGACAGGATGGTTACCAGCCGAAGTAACCATGGGACATCCCAGAGTGTGTTTTCCTGTAATACCACAGCAATTTGACAAAGATTATACATGTATATATATATATGTTATTAATTTGTTTACTTACTTACATTTAATGTTCATGGAGCTCCCCAAAACAAATTAGTTCTTTTTATCCCTTACATTATAACAGCTATAAACAGTCATTTTCTCACCAGCCTCTTTTTTTCTCTCTCTTAAAGTTACTAAGAACACAAAATTGGCCCTTGTGTTCAGAGGTTTAAACAGTAAACATTAAACATTTTTTTAAAAAGGTATGTTTTAGACCCCTTTTAAAACCGTCAGTCATTTGTGGAGCCCTCAGATGTTCAGGGAGAGCAATCCACAGGCGAGGGGCGGCGGTGCAAAAGGCTCTATCCCCAGTGGTGCGGGTCTTAGTCCTAGGGGGGAGGAGATGATGAGTGGACGAGAATGTGCTGAAATCTGTGGGGTGAGGAGTTCTTTAAGGTAAGTGGGAGCATTGCCATGGATGCACTGATGTGTGAGGAAGGAAACTTTGTATTCAATCTGGGCGGAAATGGGAAGCCAGTGTAATGATTGAAGAATTGGTGTGATGTATTCGTATTTGCGCACCCTCATCAGGATCCTAGTGGCACTATTCTGTATGTGCTGGAGTGTCCTCTTGCTAGGGATCCCGATGAGAAGAGAGTTGCAGTAGTCCAGTCTGGAGGAGGCAAAGGCGTGGGCGAGTTTCTCAGCATCATGTAGGGTGAATGTAGGACAAAGTCTGGCTGTATTTCTGAGGTGATGAAATTATGTTTTGCAGAGATGTTTAAAGTGAGCCTCAAAGGTTAAACAAGGGTCAAACCTAACACCGAGATTGGTGACTAATGGAGATAGGGGAATGTCCTGACCTGAGAATGTAATGCAAGTTATGGTAGATGTTCTGATCTGATGAGGAGAACCAATGAGGATGGCTTCTGTTTTTGCTCTGTTCAGCTGGAGAAAGGTTTGATTCATCCATGCCCTTATCTCCTCCAGACAGGCAGTAAGTGTAGGTAGAGTTATTGATGATGATGAGTGAGCATCAGTTTTCATATATAGTTGTGTATCATCAGTGTAACAATGGAAAGAAATTCCCAAGTGACTGATGACTTTGCCAAGGGGGAGCATGTAAAGAATGAATAAAATAGGTCCAAGAACTGATCCCTGTGGAACCCCGCATCCAACAGCATGTGAACAGGACCTTGATCTTCCTATGGCCACAAAATCAGATCTGTCTGTGAGGTATGACTCAAACCAGCGCAAGATGGTGCTATTAAGTCCAATGGAGTGGTGTAGCCGGTTGAGAAGTATACCGTGATCAACAGTATACATCTTGTCAGGATAGAAATGTTTCACCATAGGATGAAGGTGATCAATCAGAAGAACTTTGTATTGATTTGCAGTGACACTTCACTCTAAAAGGAAAAGTAGACCCACACCATGCCAACAAAATTAATAAATAAACGTCCTCTATAACGTGAAGGAGCAAATATTTTCCTTTAATTTCAGTCACTCGTCTGTCTCAATTATATTTCAAATAAAACAACCATTATGTCAACCATTTTAAATATCAACTGTTTTCACCTCCTGCAACTTCAGAAGTACTTTCATAGCTGAATGTTGGTCCCAAACTTCCTCTTTCTCTTTATTATGTACCGTGCCATGAAAAAGTATGTTCTCATTGCTTCCAAAATTTCTTTTGAACGCAGCATTATGTGTTGCTCGTTGAGACCTCTTAGCTTACACACAATCCTAGAAGGTTTTTATTTAAGTGATGTTTAGATTCAGTAATCAAGCCTGGGTGTGTCTAGTGTAAATGAACCCAATTACTGATTATATTTGGTTAATTTGATTGATTGAATAACTAAGGGGACAATTACTTTTTTTTACACAGGGCCAGTTGGTGTTGGATAACTTTCTTCCTTCAATGAAATGGTCATTTAATAACTGTATTTTGTGTTTACTCAAGTTGTTTTTGTCTTATATGAAATTTTGTTTGAAGATCTGACACAATTAAGTCTGGCAAATATGCAAAAATAGAAGAATCAAAAAGGGGGCAAATACTTTTTCACGGCACTGTATTGTGCAAAATGTCCAAATTTATTACTAACGTACTAAACATGTTTGTATTGTTACCAACAGGTAGTAGTTGTTGAGATGGAGCATATTGAAATTTGCCAGATGTATGCTGGTTCTGCCAAAAAAAAAAATTTACAAAAAAAAAAAAATCTGTCTGTTTTATAAAATGTCCGACTGCTCAAACATTCTTACACACTACTAGTAAATGTGACTGTTTAAAGATTATGTATAAACACATTTAAAGCAGTATTGAAGTTCAAACATTTTAAACTTAAACACCAAATGTGTTTCTTCCTTGGACTAATTTAAAAGTTATCTATAAAGAGAGTGTTCATGCAGAGAACTGTCTCACCTGGAGCGTGTCCAGTGGACAGGTTAAGATCTGCCTATGACTAAGGAAAGAGCAGCAAACATTTTCAGCCCCAAACCTTCTCTCCTCATTCACCTGCCATATTGGCACACTGCCCGTCGACCCTTATCTTCCAGCAGAGAGATACTACATACAGCATTGCAGCATTACAGTCCTAATTAGGTAGGAAATTATAATTCTGAAGTATTAAATCCTGCACAGTCATGCTGACTGAATGCCTCAAGCGATTCATTTATTATTAACTACGGTAGCGTTTTTGACTGTAAAGCCACAGGCAGGAAACGTTGAAACTAGCACCAGCACAGATTTCTGAACCAAAAGAATGCTTCACAGAAATATAGAATATTATGTATGTTATTTAACACAGAATTCCTGTAATTAAGCACATTTTAAACTATTAAAATTAATGTTTTGTCTCATTAAATCCCCATTAGGATGTTGAAGCCCTGGCATTTAGACTTGAACTACATGGATTGATACCAGTTTGCAGGCATCCTATAAAAAATGGTTTGACATTCATGTGTGGTTGGTTACAGATGGAAAATAATTAATGCTGGTTTTGAATTGACCAAAGCATTTGGAGCTGACAGTCACATCTGTCATCCTAACAGTCCTCTCATCTGCTCTTTCATAGCAAAACATGCCTCATATTTTATATAATAATTCTTGTTCTTGACCTTATAGTTTGATTGGCTCACTTTACAGTTCACTGCTACAAAAAAACTTCTTTGATTTCCTCTTGGAATAGAGACTCTAAACACTGAAGTCAAAATTGAGAGTCCAGGCTTCACACTGCATCTTCAAGACGGCTTTTTTAAAGATCCTAGCTTCAATTTCCAGCTGACCCTTTTACCTGGACAACCTGGGGTCATGGCAGTGGAACTTGCCTCCTTTCCAGGATTGTCAACAAAGTTATGATACAGGAGAGACCATTTCACACAGGCTTTACTGAATTCCCCAGTAAAACTGGACCAAACCCAGGTGCCACATTGGGATATCATAAAAAACAGAACTTGTTTGGACTTCTTGTGTTTTAAAAACAAATGCATGAAATGGAAATCAGAAAAAAATATTTTAATCCATAGTGGTTTGTGTTTCAAACTAAGACATGCTCAACATTTTAAGGAGAAGGTTGGGTTGAAATATGACATCATATTTGGTAGAAATGTATTTTCATGCATGGTGACAATCAAAAGTTAGAAATCATCAGAAATATCATTAAATCTTATTGGAAGATTTGGAAGATTATAGAGGAAAAAAACAACAACAACTTACTAAAACCATGGACCTCAAATGCCAATTAAAAAAAAAAAACAGTTACATTTACACAAAATATGATTATAAGATATGTTTTCCCTACAATTAAAAAAAAAAAAAAAACATCTGTTCTTATCCAGCTTAATAAATGATGCCCAATGGTAACATATGTCTGTGTCTAAAAGGCTCACATACTGATGAATATACATAATGCATTAACCACTGGCTAGCATACCAAACACAGGTATGCTCACTGGAACAAGAATCGTAGCAAGGATTTCCACCATGATGTCCAAAAGCAGTTTTTCTCTCAAATAGACTACAATCTGATCAGACTTTAGGAAACTCTCACAGAAAAATGTGATCACAGCTGTGTTCACCTGTGCACTTCAAATCTATGTAATGGTGCTAGAAGTCTTGAGCCAGGACTAAGGTTAAGACTTCTTAGCTCGAAACACAACCAGTGACTGAACATATTAAAGCACCAGCTAAACATCTGTACGAACAATGTTACGGACTATATGCAGAAAGTGATCAGATGAATTAACCCCACTGGACTGAACCGGGATGTACTTTAGAATCCTGTTCAGAAGAGAGATCTTCATTTTACAGAATCACAAAAGCCGTGCAGAAAGCCCATTTCCCCATGTTAAGGTTGGTGTGTTTGGTATATTATTATACAATGCTTGACTTGATGCATCCTTATAAACTCTAATAAGCAGTAAACAAGCTGTTCTTTACATACCTGTAACAAACTCTCGCACTGTTCTCCGGTCAGTGTGGGTATGTAAAAAATATTTTTGCATCTTTGCTTGCTAACAGTGACACAAACACAAGAATGAGTTTGTGGGAATTGGTGGATGCATATAGATATAGATAGACATAGTGTAGTACTAGTACAGTTTTGGAGGTGTGTGAGAAGCGTGTGTGTGTGTGTCTGTGTGCGTGTGTGTGTTGGCTTGGGTTTGGATTAGTCTTGCCTGTGGAGCTGAAATGAAATGAAGAATGCTGAATGGTGAATGTGCTCTGTCTGTCTGTCTCTCTGTCTGTCTGACTTGTTCCATTTTTCTAAAGTGAAATAGACACAAAACAATGCTATTTCAGATCCTAAAGTTTCAAGCTGTGTTCCAATACTGCGTTAAGACGCCTTCTTTGACTTCCCCTCAATCAACTGTCGCCATCTTAAGGGCTTATCAGATCTAGTGAAGTTCACTGGATGACCGATTTGGAGGTATTGAGTCAATATTCATATAGACTCACCCTAAGTCATTTCAAACTGATGCAAAACTCACTAGCACATTAGCTTGTTTGTATGCTAGCTTTTAAGCAAGCATGTTTTAATTTGTTTGTATAATTTTTGAAATTGATACCTTTTAGCAGCATTGGGCTTTCTCTCTAGTTTGACTATGTTCAGACTCAAAACTCTGCTCCTTGTGTGCTGAAGATGGCGACTCATGTGATGCACACTTAGTGGGGATGTTAATAAGGGCATTTTTGCAATATTGGAATGCAAAACTTGTCTTTCCTCTATATGACCTTTGGTTAGGTCAAGCTCTGTTCCTGAGCCTGTCCTCCAGAGCTGAAGCAACGAGTTCATTACTAACACCTTACTACAAATGTATGAAGGGAAAGTGCGTGACTTGACTCTTTGTGGCATCTGTGGTTTCCTGTTTCTCGAACACAGATGGATGAAAAAATGTGCATCTCTCTCTATAGAGCTCTAATTTAATCACCATCTGCCACTCAAACATACTCCTTAACCTTATCTTGGAGATTTTAAGCTGCTTCACGAAGAGTGTGTTTGCTTTGCAGATGATAAACATTCACTCCTGTTATATGTACCTTCCATTCTTTTGATTTCCATTTCTGAAACCATTATCAGAAAACAAAACAAATGACTTTTTGAGGTCTCAAGGTTTGTACTATGTAAATAATAATAAACTGTTAAGAAGAAAATTTCTTAATGCTGTTTTCAGATTACAGATGACAAGTGCAACATGACAAACTGGGAAGATATTAAAATATCAGTAAACAAGAAACAATGATTAATGAATGCATGACAGTGGCCTGTCCTGAGCCATTTAAGCATCACATATAAAAATATAATAATGTATGGAGAATCAACAGACATAGGTTGGGTGTAGCATCCAGCAAGGCCAACTTCAATAACAGTTGTGATTGGATTAACACAACTGATCATGTTTCGCTGAAAAAAAACAACAACTCACTTTCTACTTCTTACCATTTTAATCTCTATAACTTGTATTTTGTATCAGAAGGTCTTACAGTATATATTTTTAAAATCCAATTGTAAAAAATTGTGAGTTTTAAAAAGCCTCTGAAATTTGTTTTCTGATTTTAGTTTCTGCATAGGAGATTAAATGATGGATGGTATAGGGATGTGAAACTCCTGTCCTAAATTACAGCAATTTTCTTGGAATGCTTTTAAATATAAATCACATTCACCTGCATACTGTACAAATAGTTTGTGTTGTGTGTGTTTGTGTGTGTGTGTGTGTGTGTGTGCAGTGCCTGCTCCTAGAAGATTGCGTTTTAAGGAGCTAGGCTCAGGCATGCTCAGTGTGTCCTGGAAGGAACCGAAAGGAGAGTTTGACAGCTACAGATTCATCTACAGCTCTGGCTCAGGTAAGCAGAGCAACTTATATTAAGCTGATCAATGAAAAATGTCTAGCAGCCTGTTGAACTAGCTGAACATAAGCTCTGTTGTAGCCTATTTTGGACCTAAATGACCACTATGTTTGATTTTACAAACTGCTAAATAATTAACAGCTTCACCAAATGATATAGTTCATCATATATGATCACTGGACATGGAAATAATGGAACACAAATTGGGGGATTATAAGACTATAAATAGACTATT
>CM074953.1:4653416-4658416 GCA_037577455.1 Pangasius macronema
CACCTTTCTCCACCCATTCCAACCTGCCTGCACGCGCTTCTTCACCTCTTTCCCACACTCTCCATTACTCTGGACTGAGTGAAAGTTATGAGTAAACATTTTAAAAGTCGTTTTGTTCCTGTGCTCACACTTTTTCCATGGTGAGGTTGACAAGGGTGACATTTTTCTATAAATTTAGTCCGCGCTCCGTTAAGGAGAGTTTAACCCTGTGACCTGGCCTTCCCTCAGCGGGATGCGACCCCCGTTGTCTTTAGAGAATTGCTGCTTCATGGTTCTTGAATGAATGAGATATTGCCCTAGTTTGTGAGCATGGACGTTTTTATTTCATCATCAAACTGCTTTGTTGTGCTGCCTGATGTATTGCGTGCTTTGTCATTTTGCAAAACTGATCAGCAGGTGCATTTTCTTAGCTATGGTTGGCCATGTGATGATATAGTCTGTCTATAACTTACACACAAGGTTAAAGAGTTCAAAGTAATTTAATTCAGTTCAAAGCAGCTTTACAGAAATCCAAAACTCCCTGAGACGACATGAGGAAGAAACCTTGAGACGAAACAGATTTAACAGGAGACCCTAGATGACACTGGGTAGTGTGACTATACATCTTTACAGTGTACACATGTAGAATATGTCCTGGGATGAGCACAGGACAGTGTTTACGATCAAAGCAGCAGTTCGTAGATACACATTTATAGTATCCTGGTGAGATTATCCACTGAGGCAGGAGAGAGAGAATTAAACTGATTTTGGGATGTGCAAATCCAAATCCGAGTATCCATAAGGCTAATGAATGATTTTGTTATTACTGAAATATTCGAAGGCACAGGGAATTTCAAGCATGAAAAACAGGAAATGTTCATTTTTACGAGCTGAAATTCTGCCCTGAAAAGAGATAGGTATGTGGACCCCACAGTTCTAGCTCTTTATTTAAGCCATGCAGAGCCTTAATGAAGTTTTCTTTGACAACTCTCTGAGGATTAGAATAAACAGTGATTGCTCTTTCATCTCTTTTGCCCACAGTCTTTCTATGTGGGCTTTTTCTTGCCTCGCCCATGTTTAGAATGTTAACACTAGAACAAGTGTTTCTGGCATGAAACTTTAAGCTCTCGCCGCAGAGCAGTCACATCTTTCACAAGGCCGTCTTCTCTTTGATCTCACAGTCTTCCCTCTTTCATCCCACCACCATCCCATAAAGAAGCACCGACTTTGTCTCTTTAATCTGGAAGTCAGTGCCTCTGTGTTGTTACAGCTGCTCTGTGCTCTCTGCAGGGAGGACCGGGAGCTCCCGGGGCACCGGGTCAGAATGGCCCCCCAGGACCCACCGGCGAGCAGGGACCCCCAGTAAGAACACACTGGAATGTTTGCGTGTTGTGTTTTCCCCCTCTTGGATTTGCATTAGTTTAATATAATAACACAGATAATAACATAACACAGAAAATCCCATTGCAACCCTAGTGGAAATTTTAAAACTCTACTTAGAAAGTTTGGTACAATATTTCAGCGTTTAAGGCTGATAATGACTTTTTCCCTACATACACATTAAGACTGCAGGAAAGGCTTCAACTCAGTGAACAGTACAGAAACACACAAGATCCTAGAATACAGCCTCGAAAATTTTAAAAGGCATTATGCAAAATAAAATTCCTGTTATATTAACGACTTATACAATTAAGTAATTGATAGCTCTTCTTTTCTCTAAGCAGACAGAATGGTATAGTGTGTTTTATACTCCAGGGTGACTTAATTTCCAAACCCTAGTATTTTAATGAATTAATTTGGACTTTAGGAATTGAACTGAGGCACAAAAATCTCTATAAACCACTATAATCTGATATAACCAGAACCACTATGAAGTGCTTTTTGCTCTTTACTGCTGCTGCTTCATGCCAAATGGTTGGACAAATATCTCACGTACAGCACCTGATCTGGAATGTGATAATGCCCTTAAAACTGCAGCAGAGTGTTTAGAAAGTGTGAGAGATTTTCCTCTACAGCTGGAGTTGCATTGTCATTTTTAGATACCTAGTCCCAGTGCTGACACCTTGTGCTGCTCACGTGAACACAAATTATTAATTCATTTATTCAGCTTCAGTAAGCTCTGTATAGCAAGCCCCTGGTCAGGGTTGTGGTGGATCTTGAGTCAGTCCCGGGGATACATCATGCACGGCTGTATATGTGTTTATTATAGGGATGACAAAAATATGAAGTTGAACACCTCTCTTTTTCTGTCACAGGGAATTTCAGGTCTGAAAGGAGAGAAGGGAGAACGAGTAAGTGATCACATCTTTACCCTCATAAAGTTCATAAAATGTTTCTTTTTCTTTTTTTCTTTTTTTTCTGTATGCTATATGCCTTCCAATAGCTTCACTACAGGCCGAAGAGGTATCAAGTAGACACTGAGTAGTTGTGGTGTATGCAACAATCATAGCTGTATTAGTGTTTATGCAGGTGCAGGTAACAGCTTGTGTGTGTGTGTGTGTGTGTGTGTGTGGGTGTGTGTATATGTTTGTGTACATGCATTAATGTTTGTGTGTTTACCCACACAATCCTCAGGGTAAAGATGATCTCTCTCATGTCTCCAGTATTACACTAATTATTGCTGTATCCTGACTGATAAAACGCACAAACTGTACTAGTTAAAATATGTCTGTGTGTTGTGTGTGTGACTTGTACAGGGGGATGCACAGTCCACTTCATCAGTCCAAGCCATTGCCAGACAAGTGTGTGAGCAGCTCATACAATGTGAGTTCACGACATGACATACACTCTCACCCCATTCACAATTCTTAACATTACATAAATGCTACATGTTTAAATATCGATAAAAACCTGACTTTTTGAATTAAAATAAAAAGTACAAAGAGTATAAATCAGAAGGCATGAAAAAAACTGACATGTTAAACTACAAGTCAATTTATAAAGTTTCAGAATCTTAAATTAAAACCATATTTTAGAGTGTATATGATAATATCATGTTAAATATTGAAGTAGATTGAATAAGCACTCAGAATCACAATGTTCTCGTTCTCTGTCTCAGCTCACATGGCTCGTTATAACTCCATCCTGAATCATATCCCGAGGCAGCAGGCAGTTTCAGTCCGCACGGTTCCCGGGCCTCCAGGTGAGCCTGGTCGGCCCGGTCCTCCAGGACAGCAAGGAGAGCAGGGTCCGTCTGGACGTCCCGGATTTCCAGGAACTAACGGAGAGAACGGCCAGCCTGGTGCCAGAGGTGCTGCACTGCGATACGGGATTAACATGACTAACATACGGGATGTAGAGTACAGGCTAGGGACAATCATGAGGGCTCTGACGTAAGGACGTGTAAGATTTGGAGATGAGATTAACTTACTATGAGAAGGGCTGAAGCCAGGATTTGGTGTGCTAGAGAGAAAACATCCTTCTTTTCTGACGACTTCTTCAACTGCATGCATTGATTTGTTTTTCATCTTTTTCATTGTTCAGTATAAAAAAAAAAGCACCACGAATTTATTAATTAGCTATATTGAATTGAAGGTTAGTTTGTCCTTTGCAATGCTTTCATTTTAAAATCAAATCAGTGAATGGCTAAGCAATAACACTCAGAATTAGAAAGTTAGAATGGGCCAGAAAGAAGAAGGACATAGGATTTGGCATGTGAATGAAATTTCTGGACTCTAAAGTCGGAATTTGAAACATGTGATGCCAAAGAATGGGTCCATTCAGACTGATACAACCGCATTCATTTCCCAGTATATAAATAAATAGAGATAAAACTTGAAATTGTCTTAGAATGTTAATTTTCTGGTATTAAAAAAGGAGCACCTTATTCAGATTAGCGGAAGGACAAATCTGATCAGACTATAGAGCCAGGATGTTGGCATTTCCAACCTTTTTTTCCTAAAAGAAACTTTTTTTTGTGGAATTTTCCTTTAAGCCTTAAAGGGTTTTCTTAAGACTTTTTTTTTGAAAGTCAGTGCATATTTACACAAGAAAGAAGACGTATGGAAAAGGAATGTGTCCTGCATTCCTTAATGCTGCTATTGCTGAATATATGAGTGAAAGCTGGTAATCAGTATAACTGTGTGTGTGTGTGTGTGTGTGTGTGTGTGTGTGTGTGTGTGTGTGTGTGTGTGTGTGTGATATCAGGTCTTCCAGGTGAGAAAGGAGAGAAGGGAGCCCCAGGTGTTGGTGTCCAGGGTCCCAGAGGGCCTTCAGGACCTCCAGGTAAACACACACACACACACACACACACACACAAACAGACAATGGCTTTTCAGGTCACATGAGGAATCGCTTCAGGATAGTGATGAAAACATGAGCTGGACGCCGCTGTACAATACGAAACACTGCATGTCATTCTTACACTCTTACACTTCCTACATGCCAAATGCTGTGAATGAGAGCTGTGTGCAAGGCTGTTTTTTAACACAAACCACACACACTGCTACCACAGAAATGACCCACTACAGGCAGTATTTCCTAATGAGCTCATTTAACCTAATTACCCAAATATATATAGAAGGCGAGTCATTTTTAAACAGTGTTAAAATGCCTTGAACACTTAATATACATTTATTACTTTCAGGCTACTTGCTTAGGCTCTAACAAGCCGTGGCTGCTAGAATACACACTCAGAACGTATGAGAACAATTTAAAAGAAAAAGAAAACAATTAGGCTGTTATGGAGTTTAACGCATTTTAATAATTAAAATTTTTTTTAAAGTATCACGAATTTCTCTGATTTAATGTGTTGAAGTCTGTCGCATAGAAACGACAGAGAAATACGTTTTTTTTTTTAAATGCTTACAAATACTTGCCAGAAGACCTTTTTAACCTCCCGTTTGATAATTCGAACATTCCCACCCACGCAACAGCTAACAACCAGGGAGGATGGAGGCTAGCGCGTGCTCGTGACACACTCGGAGGAAAGCACTAAGTGCTAATGCCCAGTATTTTTTAGTCGTCACTGTGATTGACAGGCAAGAGTCTAATCGCATTCATTCAGAGAGCATGGCTAATTA
>CM074953.1:4663416-4666758 GCA_037577455.1 Pangasius macronema
GAGAAAAGGGCATGCAGAGCAGTGAGATGTGATGTGTGCAACTCTTTAAGTGCCTGATATACACAGCAGAGATTCTCTTTTTCGTTGCCATCTCGCTCTGTCTCTCGCTCGCTTTGTTTTGTTACAGCTGATAACCTGTTAGTTCCGACAGGGCATGGTGATAAAGCGAGTAAGGAGTAAAACACTCGGGGGCCTGCTGTTACAGCAAAATAATAAACAACTGGGTGGTGTGATGAGGCCCGATGTGAAGCAGAGTTACACTTACCACCGGGAGGTTGATTATTTTCCAATAACAACATCCAGATGTGTTTTATTTCTCTTATACCACAGCAATTTGCCACTGATTACATTTTTAAATCAAAGAATGACAACTTTTTTTTTTCATTTATAGTAATGTTGTGGAATTTGTGCAAAATCTGTGCAGGTTAGTTCCTGTTAGCATTTACAGTGTAGCAGTTGTAAACAGTCATTTCCTCATGAGGCTTTTTTTTTGTAATAAGACAAAAATATGCAAGAAACTAGAAAGCACAAAGTCCTGAAGACTCCTTACATAAATGTTTTCTTACAAAAACCTTCACCATATCAATGACTGCAGGTTTTTAGTTGTTAAATAAGATTAAATATTAGATTATATGGAGTCTTTTCCGTACACATTCCTGAGAATTAGTAGTCACTATAGAAAAGATATTATTATAATATATTATTAGTATTAGACTGAGTGCATTCATATCAATGGATTTGCAGCTGTACTACTGTCAGGGCTGCTGTTATTGAAAATGAATCCTGAAGATTCACCAGCACACAAAAACCCTAACGCTTTGTGTGTAAGAATGTAACTGTCAGATCCTGATGCAACCCTACATGATGCCTTGTTAGAGGAAGATAGACAAATTAAACTCCCAGGAGCCATCACTCACCTATCTACACACCGTTTTCATTAGTTTCACTCTAACTACTGAATAAATCAGTGTAGATGCCAGGGGATCAGAAATGTTAAAGTAAGAGAAAACGATGAGAATTTGCATTGAATGTAATCAAACCATGAACAAAATCACTTTGGTCCAGAGTGAAAACATTTTTTTTAAAGTGCTTAACTGGTTAATAACGTTATTTTTCCATTCTAGTATAATTTCGAGAAAGTATAGAGTAAATTCCCGTCCAGAATGCCACACTTGTTCACAGGAAGATATGACGTCGGATAGCTGCATATTAGAAGATGGAACATTAGCAGGAAATCTGTATTTAAAAGAAATGATTTTTTATAATGATTCTGCAAGCAACAAGTCACACCACAAATTAGAAGGATGCTCTGAGGTCATATCGGGCGATGATGGTAGTAATCTGCAGCATCTGAGCAAAGAGATCATCCTTCACTTTAGGCAGAAGTCTGCAAAAGATCAACTATTGTTAACGCTAGTTAAGAGGGTGACTGAGAGCCAAGGTGACTGATAGACTCTTGATCACAGGTAAAGAACGTTAATGATCTTTCGTTCTGATGGTTTCCACAAAGGGAGCACAGAACCCTGGAGCAGAAACGTTAAACTATCATTATCTGTTCAGAAAGAACCATAATGAAAAATAAATCATTTCTAATTCCTGGTTGATACTGATAATACACTTCAAGATAAATAACTAAATAATAACATAAGTGGTTAAGCCTTTAGATGAAAGACTTATTGTCAATGCTAGCTGTTTAAATATGTTAGTGAGCAAGAACTATATTGTTACAAACATTTCTCCCTATAAATGTTCCTGTTCATTATTTCCAGTTTTAAATGAGCCCATTGCTTGTCCATCCCAAAAAAGGATAAAATATACATTTTGACTGGCAGTGTAACTGAGCTTTCCTATTGACAGCCATTTGTACAAACCAACATCATTTTGTTTACAATGTTTACAATATTATCTTTTCTAACAATCTGAAATTTCACTTTCGGCTTGTGTTCTGGTTTTAGCATTGAATTCATCTCCATGTAAACATTCGAGTACAGATTCCTCTGTATTAAGTGCCTGTTCATAGTATTAATCATGTATCCGAAATTCATTCTAACTAATTCTGTAGATAAGTATAGTTCGTAAGAGTGCTTTATCTCAAACGTAAAGCAATGCTTGCTATGATTTGTTTATATGAGATGTCAGCAGTTTCATTAAGCTTTCCATCCAAATTATTTATTGTGTTTCATTCCTGCTGTCTTTATAATATAATGGTTCTGTGCTTATATTGTACAATACCTACATAAACATAAAGAGAAGTTTCTCGAACTATGAATACGTATTGTGAAAAGCTTGCTGTCGTACAAGCCAGCCGATGTTCTTCATGTTTCTAAAAACCCAATGAAATGGTGCTAAATGTGTTAATATATATATATTTAGCTCTTTAAAGCGTCTAGCTGTATGCTGTCAATATGCTAGTTATACTGTACCGCAGGGTCAGTATGCTGTTTTTATTACTTTTTCAAATCACTAGTAAAAAGAAAGAAAATGTTTAGACAATGTTCAACTGTTCATGGCGTCATTAGCTTTATGATCATTAAAAAAACAGTCAGAGAAATACTGTTTGAATTAAACATGTTTCTAAAGCAATAAATCTAAATTCCACCACAAACTACTGTTCTGCATTGTGTACCTAAGCTTATGTGGATGAAATGTGAGATTCAGTTTCATAGTGAGGAGAGATTACATTTATTAAGAGGAATACATTACTTCTATTATCAGGGAGATATAGATCATTTTGTGTGTATGTGGGTGTATCTCTCTCTCTCTCTCTCTCTCTCTCTCTCTCTCTCTCTTTGCAGTGTCAGGCATGTTGGGTCATGATCTTCACACAATCGCTAAAGTATTTAGGTCAGATCAAGGTGTGGAGAGGAAGAGTACATTCATACTTGCAGGCACATATTCTCTTTCTCTCTTCACTACATGCCAGTAGTGAAGAGTGAGTGTACCTATGTTTGTATGTGCATACACTGAGTGGCCAGTGCTGGCTGGTTATAATATCGAAAAAAGGGGCGCTAAAAAGTTGTACTACCACTTATCAATAACTTGCCATTAAACACTATGAAACCAAGACATCTGATCTGTTTAACATGGGGTCTCAGTGTACCGTCATAAAGTTGTTATCCATATACACAGGAACACACTGAAACACTTCTATAAGCGTTACAGGTCTGTAATCATGCTGTGTCTCTTTCGAATACCATACAAGCATGGGAAATTACAGTCAGGTCCATAAATATTGGGACATTGACACAATTACATTTGACACAAAAACATTTTTGGCTCTATACACCACCACAATGGATTTCAAATGAAACGAACAAGATGTGCTTTAACTGCAGACTGTCA
>CM074953.1:4673766-4685777 GCA_037577455.1 Pangasius macronema
GTACATTCTTCATTCTTAAAACGAAAGAAAGCACTGGTGAGCGCAACAACATCGAAAGGCCCGGAAGACCATGGAAGACAACTAATGTGGATGATCGCAGAATCCTTTCCTTGGTGAACAAAAGTCCTTTCACAACATCAACAGAAGTGAAGAATACTCTGGAGAAGGTAGGCGTAGCATTGTCAAAATCTACAATCAAGCGGCACCTTCATGAATGTAAATACATGAATCTCAAACATTTACATAATTCTTCTTTGTGAGCTCTAAGGAAGTGCCATTACCAGATAAACTAGTACAGTACACTATGATAATGAGGGAAACAACAGGTCAAAGTTGCACAACTGGTTTATGTAAAGAATAAAACTTGACAGGGCATGTAAAAATAACCACATATACCACAGCAGTTTGCCAATGATTCACTGATGTTGCACTTTTTAAACATTTATAGTTACATTTAATGTTATGGATCATCCATGAGACTAAATTAGTTAAATTAGTTCTTAAATTAAAGTTCATTAAATTAGTTCTTGCTTTAACTTACTTTATAGTAGCGATAAACAGTCATTCCCTCACCAGCCTCTCTTTTTAATGCCCTCATGAAGTTAAGAAGACAAAAAAGAAATGCAGATTGTCATGTTACTGATAAGCCTGAAGAAGAATGAGCTGTGACTATAGGTACGATAACATATGAGAACGAGTGCATTGATATGAACCTGTAGTTTAAATTACAGCCAGAACTATGATTTTCTTTATTAGCTTTATAAGATATAACTTTAAAAAAAAAAGACACCTCTACCACTCACCAAAAAACAGCCTAAACTGCAACCAAATTACATCTAAATTATACACATACCAGCAAAAGACCACTTTTTCTAGACACACGATTTTTCAAAAAAATTGCAAATGGAAGTTAAAAAACTCCAATCTGGCAACCCATTCCTCAAACCTTGATTTGGCTCCTCTGCGCCTGTACCTGTAATTGGCATCACATTGAGCCAAACACTTGAGCACAGAGCTGAGAATTGAACAGACACACACACGGGGCCGAGACAACAGAGAATTCATCAGTGACTCATTTCTGCCAAATCTGCATATAAATGCAAGTGCACACCATGACAGCCCTCATGAATAAATTCATGGAGGTAGCCAACATGTGCCAGCATGTGTGCCCCACACACACATACACACACACACACACACACACCTCTACACACCCATTAAATCTATACTGATTACTAGTATCTGCCAATCCACAAACACACACATGTACAGACTCGACTTATCCGTGCTGGTTACCAATGTTTTCCAATATATACACATTTGCAATCTGCACACACCTTGCACCCAATTTGAGGAAACGGTGACTCTCACTGCTTGTGCTGCTTCGCCTCCAGTATGTGGCCATAAGCATGTAATCCTAGGGAAGATTTCATTTCGCAATGCAAACACCGGATGAGTGGGACATTGCGGAAAGATATCCTAAAAATAAAACGTGTCTAATGACATACTGAGATTAGAAATTAGAAAATAAACCCATTTTAACAATCTTATTAAAAACAAACGGTGCATGTGCTTAATGTTGGACAGAAATCTCAGAACCTAAGAATATTCAGGTGCAATATTCAGTCTGTGACTTTACTTGAGGCAACAGACTGCACCATGGTTGTGTGCTGTTATGAGGCGTGTCACATTTTCAAAATGGCAGAAAGATGACGCTGTAGTAAATGAGATGGAAAGAAAGTATTCCCTTCTTCTCCAACTGCCTTTAGAAAAATTAAAAGCTGTCCTAAAAATCAATAGACATGAAAAGAACATTCTGCCCGTTTTGTCTGGTTGCTTCCAGCTTGAGTACTTGAACACACTTGCAACTTGTACTTGTAATTCCTACTTTAAAAGTTGTAAATACGAACGTCAGTCGTTACATGAATGAGCAAAGCATGTAGTGTCCAAAGCGCTGTACCAGAATTACCAGAAGAACACAGGGCAAGGTTAGACTACATGTTGTCTTTGAACAGCACATTGCTTGATGGAGCCAAGTATGTGCAAGAAGTAATAGATGCTAAAATATTCAAATAAAATAAACTAGAACAAACTGCATATCAGCGAATAGGCTGCAGTCAGTAATCTTACACCTACAGAATGACCAAGATGGTAGATGTACTTAATAAACCAGCCACTCTATGTAGTCTGGGGATCAGCTATTCCCAACACTAGCATTTTATAGACAGAATCTTATATGAATTAGCACTTGTAAGGATCCTGTACATAGAAACATGGTCATAAAGAAGAAAATTCACAGCTGTTACAACCGACAGTTACTCACAGTGCATAATGAATGATACACACTGTTCCTTTAAACACCCTATGATCACTCCTATGAGCACTTATCACTCCTATAGGACAGTAAGCTACAGTGTGTAGTGTTTAGAGAAGTGCTCCAAACCGGTTTGAGGAAGGAAAACAAAAACAAACAGTAGAAAAGTCTGATAAAAATCTGATCATGTTGTTACATTTTCACTCTGTGTATTCCCTCTACCTTATTATTTATCTCTCCACTCACCCAAATGGTTTTGGATCAGCATCATCATCACATCTCATACAATGCTACACACCTTCAGTTACACAGATGAAGAAACACAGAAGGAATAAAACACTTCGGGGTGTGTTGGTACAACAATTTGCCAATGATTACAATTTTTATTAATTAATAATCTGTATGCCGTACATTTTATCCATTTATAATTACATTTAATGTTGTAGAAACAATATCAAAGAAACCTTAAGCTACAAGAGGGGTTCTTAGGCATTTTTTTTAAATATAGAGGTGATATACATCCATTCATGCTCTTTAAAGTTTGCATTTTCGTTAATCTATTTCTATTAGCTATCCTATTTGTCGCTTTGCATGTAGAAAGTTTGAACTGTTAATCCTCTGAAGAACCCACCAGCCTTTTGACGGACCCTAGATATTCCTGCTCATGTTTTAAGGTCGTGTGTAGAAATTAATCAGAATAGCATAGCTATAGGATAGTAGGATAGGATGGTACTTTGGTGATCATTTTTGTGGTGGCAGATTAATATTTTCATCTGGGGACAATCTTTCAACAAAATGGTCCAAGCAGATCCCTTTAGTACCCTCCAAACCCCACTGAGGCGCCTTTAAGAGTGTAGAAACATAAAGATTGTGACCGGCAGGTGGCGCTGTTTTCAATGTCTTGCTCTACAGAAGTGAACTCTCACTACATACCAGAAATAAATACTCCAAATAACTGCTAAAAGTATGTTTTTTTTGTTTGCCTTTTTTCCCCCCCATTGCCTGAAACGGAGTGAATAATATGAATTATATCAAATATACGTGTTTACTGTTAAAACAAATAGCTGGAATCCAAATAAAACTCAAAACAAACATCTGCCACATGCTGGAGATTTATAGTTTTAATTACACAGTTATTTATTTATCCATTTTGTCAGGAAGGAAGACACAGTGCCCTTTAATCATTTTAAACCGATGGTGTGGATTCAATAACTGCAGCTGAATCACTGAATGAAATCTGCAATGAATGGCAGGTTATACATGAGCAGGGTTATGCATTCAGAAACATTATTATTAATAATACTATGAATAATTAGTACCTACAACATACAGCATGATAGTATAGGTGTATGTGTAGGTGTTGTCTTTATTTATTTATTTTTATTTTTTTGGAGTGTAAGTAAAGTTAAGCTTTATATTGCACTATTTCACTGCAACACTCAGCTCAACATGCATGGCTGGTTTTTATTATTGCATTGCCTTGCATTAAAATATTTTGGGTGTCGTATGAAAATGTATCGCTGACGTACAGGATCATGTGAGTTTTTTCGTCCCAGATCTCCCAGTGCAATGCACGGCCACTTTCTCTCTCCTCTCTCCGGTCTTGTCTTTAGGTTTCGCCCACCAATCTTTAAGGATCTGACCACCAAATTTGCTTATGGGCGCTGATTGTAGGCTCTAGAGAGAAAAAGAAAAAAAAAAACAAAAACCCGACAAATCTTTAGAGAGAGATTTAAAGCAAACAGAGTCGTTTTTCGGGGTGGCAGGTAAGAATCTGAGTGGTTTATTTTCTCTTTACAGTAATGTTCAATGTTATATTATAGTACATTAGATTACATTACTCCGGATTGCACTGTTGAAGTTATTGAACGCAGCTTCTTGCTTTCCGTCACATTTCACTTTCAACTGCGCTTTTTTTTTCTTGGGTTTTGGTTTAAAATCAGCTTGACTAGTTTACAAATGATCTCTAATACACGTTGGATATCTATAAGGAAAAAGTGACACCGTCTTAGACTCTGAAAAACAATAAGGAACAATAATAGCGCTTATTATTTCCATAGGCTACCCAGCACAGCAGTACGCTGTAACCCCAAACTGTAGGTCAGCTGTAGATAAATATCAACATTGTATCAGCTTTACTAGGTTACAAAATCACTTTTTTATTGCATGGTCTCACGTTTACGGCGAGTTTATCTTCTTTAGATGCGCTCAAAACTAAGAAGAGACCACAGTTACAGTTTAAGCACAACTGCACAAGCCAACTTTGTACATTAAAAGTGCTGCTGTTGCCACCGGCAACTGGGCTTTGCAAGGGGTATTTGGGATATTTTGCTAGCTTAGCCTGCTCAATTAGCCTAGCATAACAACTCCTTCTAAAAACACGGCCCCATATATGATAATTATACATATACACAAGTTGTATGACTATTTTAAAGTAGTAAAGTGTGAAGTGTTGTGCTGTTTTGTGTTTAGTAGCGAGATAACAGTGTTGTCAAGGACTTTAGTTAGCTAGGTGGCTAGTCCTGGATTTTTAGCCAGGCTGCTAGCCTGTGGGTTTGTGCTTCTTCATCTATGACTTGGTTTGATTTAAGACCATTTCCCGAACGTTTTCGTGAACATTTTCGTGTTTTTTTTTTTTTTTAAAGGAAATATTGTTGAAGTTGGTGCATGGCGTGTTTGGCTAAGTGTCTGGTTGCTAGCATGCTAACGTTACGTGACATAGCAGTACAATGTATTATCAAAGACATGGTTATGATTTTAGTTTTAAACTGCAATACACTGAACTGTTCTGCACTTTATAACCTATACTAGTCCTGTAGCATGTCTTTAAGCACCCAACAGTTATGATTAGTTCATACAAATTTCATGCAGGTTATTTTAAAATCTTGTTATCAGGTGAAAAATGTGTTTATAAATTAAACACAGTGCCAGCCAGTACTCTGGTCAGATAATGAGTATATACACGACCATTGGACTGGCCTCAGTGTTGACGGGTCAGGGGGATTAGGGGATTATATGAGAGATGTTTTATTTTTGCAATTTGCATTGCTTTAAAGCTGTTTATTTTCATCATATTTATAATTAGGGCAAAAGTTTGGGTTAAAGTTCTGCACCACTAACTGGAAGGTTGTGAGTTCAAATCCCAGGACAACCAGAGTCATTACTGGGCACTTAAAGGAACAATCCACCCAAAATGACTTACATCCATGGTCCATGGTTTATTTTATAACGAAACACTGTATTTAAACTTCTTTGGTCTATTTTCACTTTGGTTAATGGTTTCCTACATTGCCCACAATCCTGCTGATCGTGGCGCTGGTGAGATTCAGCCCTCGCTTCTTCTCTAACTAAATAGTGCAATGCAGCAGTACTTTAGTCCTTCAGCTTGTCTAGCTGCCCATCTCTTCATCTGGCCACTCTGCTCAAATGGATCAGCTTCCATAGCTTCAACAATCATACTGTAACTGTTGTCAGTGCCATCACGCCAATGATAGGGCAGTGGTAGCTCAGTGGTTAAGATGTTGGACTTCTGATTAGAAGGTTGTTGGCACCACCAAGCTGCCACTGCTGGGCCCTTGAGCAAGGCCTTTAACCCTCAACTGCTCAGTTGTATAAAATGAGATAAATGTAAGTCACTCTGGATAAGGGCATCTGCCAAATCTCATAAATGTATTACCAGTCCTCTCATAGGTCACTAACTAGTTGAGCCGAGTCTCTGTTGTAACTCAGTACAACTGTGTTGTATGACTATGTTGTATTCTGAGACTTTAGGTCCAATGTTTGCATCCACATCTCCACTATGTCTACGTTGGATTTCTAATTTCTAATTCTAAAAATGAGTGAGAACAAAAGCTCTTGCTCTTTTGTTTTTTAGGAGCTAACAGCAAACACAGGAATAATGAAAAAAACAACAACAACAGATTAGCTTCAGAAACACTAAAGACATCACAAATGTTTCAGTATAAACACGTTTAATGGGTTTCAGGGTGGAGTTTTCCTTTAAGCAATATCACTAACCCTCAACAGCTCAGTTCTATGTTTGGATTGGATCCTCACTTGCACCCTGTTTTGGATAAAAGCGTCTGCCAAATGAATAAATGTAAATAATCCTCTACAGGCTTGCACAACACCACTGTCACCACTCTGACCTGGTTCATGGCCCTCAAAGATTGAACTGAGCACCAACATGCTCCGCTGCACTGCAGTGTTTTGTATGGATGTCCAAAAATGAAACTGGATGATTAAAAATGATTTGGCTTATCATTGGGGCAGCATGGTGGTGCATTGCTGGAACACAGCTCCAGGGTTCAATCATGACTTCGGGTTAATGTCTGTGTGGAGTTTTTCTGCACGGAGCCCTGTAATGGGCTGGTGGCCCATCTGTTCCCCAGATAGGCCTGAATCCACAGAAACTGAGACCAAGTAAAAGTGCTTCCTGAAGATGAATGAATGAATGAATGAATGAATGACATTTTTTTTTTCCATCATGCATCATTGACTTAGCGGTTCTTACATTGAATTCATAATTCAACAATAATTCATGTTTCATACATGCTTTCGACTAGGGTGCTATAGCATTGATATGATACAATCTAAAGATTTTTTTAGCACAACAAACGGAATGAAACTTGGAATTAGTGTTTGATTTTAATATTTTTACTGTTTAAAATAGCCAAAATGACAACGTTTCTCCTTTTTAGTGTTAACCTTTACACAGAATATTTTTTAATGCAGTGCTGCTGTTTTGCTGGCAGTTTCTAGCAAACCTATATATTGTGATACATACATCTGTACTGTGTTTCATAGAAATGTCTTCAAGTACTGTGATACGATATCTTTGTCATATCACCCACTCCTAGTTTTAACCAAGTTTAACGGTGGAAATGCCATGACACAGTGCTCAAATATGTGAACCAAATATGTACCGAGTAGATGAAGATTAAGATATTGTAAAATATGGTGGTTTACACTGGAGCATTTGAACATGAAATGACTCAAATGCACCAATTTGTGGTGTCTTAGTGGTTAAAATTCTACACTAGTAAAAAGAAGGTTGAGTTAAAATCCTGTTAGAAAATCACCTGAGCAAAGCGCTTAACTCTCAGGTTCTCGTGTGCTTGAGCTCTGCATCCTTCATAAGTCATTTTGGGATCAAATTGTCTGCCAGGGGAGTCAATTCAAATGTAAATTTCATAATGACTGTTATATTTCATGTCTACTTATGGATGATATTACCTATGGAGACATTGTATAATATCATACATTACAGCTTAATTTGTTAATGGTCTGGGTTTTTTTTTCCCTAGAAAGAGATTAGGATGAGCTCCTGTGTATATTAATGCTCTGTGAACGTCCTTTTGTTTCTAGATTAGCTGTCATTATTCTGTCCTGAACTTTTCTGGAAAAGAAGCATGAAGCTGCTTCCTTTATGTATTGAAGTGAAAGAAACATGTCCTGAAGTGTACTCCTTGTCTTTAACCGTTTTAACTATAATATCATGCCTTTTTAATAATGATTCTGCTTTTTCTTAGCTGCTTTGTGTTGTATTGACGCGCAAGTAAAAAAAAAAAAAAGAGGGCGAGGGGATAGGTTTCAATTCCAGCATGAAGAATGCATTCATCTGTACTTTGCATGAACTGCCATCTTGCAAAATTGTGTTGTTTACATAATGCAGAGCTTTTCATGAGGATTGTGCAAGTCAGGCCGAGTTGCCAGAAAGTGCAAGTCATGAGCAGCACGTACACTTTCCTTCTCCGAGCCCACTAAAACCCACTGGCTGTGTTTCCATGCTCATCATTATCCGCAATTAGTCAAGTGGTAATGACAGGAAGAAGAAAAGAAAAGTCATGAATGTGTTAATTAGTTAGGTAAAGAATCCTTGTTGATGGATTTATGATGACAGACAATAACCTTTCACCAGATATGATTTTTTTATATCCTGTTACTATGAAAAATACTGGATTGACAAGTCAAATGTTCAGTATGCCATGGTATCAGGTTATAGATCTGCTTAAAAAAGACATCATCAGAAACAATGTGAGTAATTATCATTTGGAAAACTGTAAATAGGACCATCTTAACCTTCAGTAGTTCATCCAGGCAACGCCGTTTATTGTTTTTTTCCTGGTATGTGCTTTTAAAATTAGCCGACTTTTTTTTGGATAACTTCGAACGATGAGCAGCACTTAAAATAAAAATACTTGTTACCAGTGTGACATAGCATTAACAGTGTATGTATATCATCACAGGCCTAATTCTAATAATACCCCATTTGTGCTTGTTGTAGTAACCACTCCAGACTCTAGGCCTTATTGGGAGTGCATGACTGGAATGAGATGTTTACATGGCACATTCTGCAGCTTATAGTCTAGCAATAGCATGGAAACACGGACACTGGCCCTCTTTCCTCCCCTCCTCTCCTGTCTGAGCCACTGCTAAAGCTGAAACCTAAACAATTTAAAAAAGACTCAAAAACTAATAAAAATACATTTGAAGTGTTTGTTTATTTCTTCTTCTTTTTTTTTTTTTTTTTACTTCTTAGGTCTTTCTCACACACTTTCACTCCCCTCTTCTTTACCCCGGGTGTGAGATATTTGCTGTATGGTGCATTGCCAGAATCATAGTGTGGAGCTGCCAGCCTTGAGAGATCGTAGCGCCAAAACACCTCCTTAAAAAATCTCTCGCTTTGGTCAGGACGAGCAAGAAAGGCTCCACCCTGATCATACATCTCTTGGGTTTACTTCTAATGTGCTGATTCGTGAGCTTTGATCCTGTAAGTATTCAGGCCAATAGGACTGGAGGAGGTGTATGTTTGGCCTGGATTTTGAACAAACCGCTAATTCCAGAGCAATAATGCATGAGAGCAAGGTTAGTCCGCTTATGCTAGCTCTGAGTAAATGACAATGTAGCGATGGCACTGTTACAGTCACCGCCTTGATTTGGTCTGAGGGACCTTGACACACCAAACTTAGATTTTTTTAAAAAAAAAGTTTGTAAGAACGAGCAGAGATCCACATGTGCATCCTGGCTAATCACTCTGCATCGATTTGTACCTAAATTTAGCTAAGCACTGTAGAAATCTGAAAGCTTGTATCTGTCCAGCCAGCTGATGCATGCTACCGTGGCAGAAGATAACACCACATGTCTCAGTGCCACTGGCCAAAGTCAAAGCCATGAGGTCACGCCGGATAACGGCCACTTTTACTGTCCGCAACAGCTGAACCATATACTGCTGGTAGGTTTCCATCTCAGGGTGTGGGATCTCTGCTGCAAATCTCAGAGAATGTTTCTACTTCTGTTTCTCTACTCCTGTTGGATGATTTTATGCTTGTGTTAGGATGGCCATTTTAGGCAACTTGATATTTTTTTTCGTCTGAGTAAGCATTCCCTACAGCTCAGTTTAGGGTTCTGCACTGTTCACCAGAACATTGTGAGTTCAAATCCCAGGACTGCCAGAGAACCACTGTTTAGTCCTTAATCAAGAACCATAATGTCCCTGAACTCAAAAACATCTCTCTTTCTGTCTCAAGAAAAAGAGAGGATGTTTTTTTATTGTTTATTAGCTGCTATAACGAAAGTGATGAGAGAAACTTGTTTCATGGTTGTTTCACAGAATTTAATGTAACTCTCACTGGATAAAAAGTATGAAAGATTTCATTCTTTAATAAATAAGACATTGTAATTGTTGGCAAATTGCTGTGGTATAAGGGGAATAAAGAACACTTCAGGACATGTTGTTATTGGAAAATAACCGACTTATAAAAGTTTGATGTAAAAATTGAAGCATTTCCAGCGCTCTCATTTGCCCATATTCTGTCCTGCCGTTCATTAGATGTTTGTGTGCCACTTGTAGTAATAACATATTGAACAGCTTCTCTATATGGATTATTTTAATGGTTTAAAATTACACATTTGGGAATGCTTTAACCTTGAATTAGATTTTGTGTCAGTTAAAAGTCACTTTGGATTGAGTAAATGGAAGTGCCAAGCAAAACAATGGAACAGTAATAACACTCAGATAGACTTAAGTTCTACAGAGCATGTGGGAGTGTGTGAAATCATATCTGCTTAGTGAATGGCAGCTCTTTGTGCACCACTCGGGCAATACATCACCAGTGAATATGACTCTGCTGTTCTTCACTTTGCCCAGTGATGACATCTTCCAGAGCTTCCCCATCAGTAAGCCATGCCAGGGAGATCCAGAATTCACTGCAAGCCTATAACATGGTGTCTTAGTTTGACTATTGTATATATATAAAAAAAGTTTTATTAATTCTTTTAAGTTTTTTTAAATTAATTTATTAACTGTTTATTAATGTTGAGTCACTGAAACACTGTTACGTTCCATTTTAATGTGTAGTACTGGTTCTGGACTGTCCTCTAGGCAAGCTGAAAGGTGTGTAAAGTAAAATTAATCCCTGGACCAAAATGAAAATCAGATTTGCGGGTCGTTGGGCCAGTTTAATGTTAACACTCCAGTGTCATGCTGGATCCAGTGCCTATCCTGAGAACACTGGGCTTGAGGTGGGACACTGAATGAGACACACCATGCACACCCAAATATAAGGCAATTAATTTCTGTTCACTGGAGCTTAGAGGCCCAAACCTCTTCCAGGATGACAGTACCTCTGTGCACAAAGCGAGGTCACGGTGTGTGAAGATTGGAGTGGAAGAACTTGAGTGGCCTGCACAGAGCCCTGACCTCATCCCCACTGAGCACCTTTTGGATGAACGACTGCATCCCAGGCCTCCTCACCCAACATCAGTGCCTGATATACCAGTGCCGGGCCTCACTAATGGTCTTGTGGCTGAATGAGTACAAATCCCCACAGCCATTCTCCAAAATCTAGTGGAAAGCCTTGCCAGAAGAGTGGAGATTATTATAACAGCAAAGAGGGAATAACTCTGGAATGGGATGTTCAGAAACATATATGAGTGTGATGGTCCCTTGTCCACAAGTTTTTGGGTAATGAACTGTTTAGACTTATTAGTTTTGCTCAAGGCTCAAACACTGGCTCTTTGACAGTCCTGGGATTCAAACATACAGTCTTCTGGTAACTAGTGCAGAAGCTTATCTACTTACCTACCACTTTTCTGGACTGTACAATACAGATTTCCATAAATGCCTGCATTTGAGTGACTAGTTTCCATCATTTTGTTCCAATCCTTATTCCCACAAGCTTAATCACTTTCTATACTTACTTATAATCACATACTACATACTATATACCTGGCTTAAATTTCAGTGTGCTTAAATTTCAATAATTAGTGCTCATGGTTTCATAGTATTGCCACAGCATTCTCCATGTGCTGGTTGTAGGCAGGTTCATAGCTCATGTAAACAGTGAAGTGCCTGTCTCATTAGGCTTAAACTTCACATAGTTTCTGAAGAAGGAGAAGTTAAAGCACTAGTCAAAATTCAGTGCCGTGATAGAGCTCGTGTACATAGGCGCTGTTGAGTAACATGTGTAGAGAAACACGTAGTAGGAGTCATTTGATCAGTTTTGAAAAATGAATACAGTTTAATGCGATAATTAAATTTAGGAATGTCGAGGATGCAGAAGATAGGGATAGGTGGAGAGTGATGATTCCCTGTGGCGATCCCTGAAGGGAAAAGCCGAAAGAAGAAGAAGAAGAAGAAGAAGAAGAAGAAGAAGACAGATAATGGAACTGTAAGTCTTTAAGTTTTTTGGTTTGA
>CM074953.1:4697701-4720164 GCA_037577455.1 Pangasius macronema
GGAAAAGCCAAAAGAAGAAGAAGAAGACACCAAGCTCACTTTGAAAAATGTTTCCAATTATGCAGGCCTTTTTTTTTTTGCAAAAGCTCAGAACGTAGTCATTTCCTTTGATCGTAGGTCTATCTTTAGAGGATCTGTAACGTGTCTGTTGTGTCTCTCATACAGTGTGACAAGCATAAAAGCCTGCAGTAATTTCATGTCATTTCCTCTTTAGCACTTTATCCTGATCAGGGTCATGGTAGATCCAGAGCTTGTCCCAGAAACACTGGACATGAGCCGGGAATACACCCTGGATTGGTCGCCAGTCCATCACAGGGCATCAAACTACAATTTAGCGTAATCAGTTCACTGAGTGTAGAACCCACTGTAGATTAACAAAGTGCAAACTCACTAAATCCAGAAACAGGCCAAGAGTATTATGGGTTACAATAAAAGGGGGGAAAAAAAGCTTCTCTAAAGGTAACCATGTGGAATTACACCAGTGATTCAGCTTGTATGGCTCAGTAGATTATTGTTCCAATCCATGAAGTACCTTGGATTAGTTGTAAACAGCCGTTCTTGGTTGTTCTGGAGTAGTTGGAAAAATCATTACATTACGATGCATTTCTGAGAATGTTCCAGGTATCTTCAGTGTCTGACTCAATTAGTACCAGTAGATACCAATAGATGGTAATGAAGCAATGTTTTATTTTTTATTTTATTTAACTTATTTATATTAGTTTTACATTTTATGTTCTCCCTCTGCACTGTCTGAATAAGGCAGTGGACTAATTACTACCTGAACGAATGTCATTGTTTACCAGCTCTGCTTTTGTGACTGACGCTTCACTCGAGGTGGCCATGTGGAACTGCAGCAGCGGTGTAGATTTACACAGCATGCATGTGTCACTGTAACACCACAGTGGATGGATAAACACATCTGTTAAACAAGAAATGATTCGGGGGAAGAGCAGCCCTACATTCTATGGGATAGAAGAGTGGGATAGAGTTAAAAAAAAAAAGGCTGGTCAGTATAAGAAAAAAAAAATGAGTCATGTATAGATGAAGAAGAAAAAAGGAAATGATGGAAGTATTGATGTGGTAAACATAAACGCAGATGTTGCAGTGTTAATGGTGAGAAGTCTTTCGGACTTTCTCTTCACTAAGCCTAACGCGTTACTGAGATACAGCTGGAGTATCCATGACGTGTGTGTGAGAGAGTGTGTAGGTGTGTGTTTTACTGCGTTGTGTGGTTTTCTTGGACCGAACGATGTCCAGATCCTCTGTGCTTTAGATTTCCTCTCTCACAATGCTGGAATAATGCTTCCACCAGCTCAGTGCTGTTTTCTGCAGCAGGTTCTTCTTTTACAAATGTTTAATTGCAGCATTGAGTCATGTTTAGATTATGTGTAGCTTGTTGTAGAAGTGTGTAAGGGAATTAGACTGGGGTGAAGGTGACAGTTGGATAGCGTTCGTGCCGTGTTATTGTTTAGAGTCATGCTATTGTGGGTGGGTGAAATGGCAAAAACATGATATTGTGATACTTGATCTGTATTTAATTTTACTGTCAAAGTACCTGTAAAACAGCGGTGACACATTTAAACTACCTGTGGAAAAACTGGTTTCTCACACAGACTAACAAAAAGAAAAAAAAAAAAAGAATAGGTTTAAAAATGAACAATTGGGACAAATATAGCTTTTTAACATTCAATCTGTGAGTAACAATGAGTGTTTGACAAAGGAAACTGTACTGTGGTGTAATTTATCACGATATCAGTATCATATAATCATATCACTCAGCCCTAATTATATACATATCGCAGTAAGTGCTGAAGAAAACACTTGGGATTGTGCTGTGATAGAAAAATAATCAACGACAAGGTGGAGTAACGTGGCCTGACACGATGCGGAGTTATTCTTAACACCCTAAAGATGATTATTTTCCTGTAAAAGCATCCTGATGGGTTTTATTCTTCTTACACTATGCTAATAGGCCAAGAACAACACATTGGATTTTTTTTTCCAATCAGTTTATAGTTACATGTATGTTGTGGAACAACCACAAAACCAGTTAATAATCCCTGTTACAGCAGTCGTACACAGCTGTCCCCTCATTATCTCTTGAAGACTTTCCCGTGGTGGAAGACTGAAACTGGATACTCCTTCCTTACAGAAGATGAGGAACCGGCAATTTGCATTGCATCTGGAGCTCCTTTCTGAGCTGCTGTTGTAGAAAATTATTCAACACCTTCTGACCAGTCAGATTGAAGGATTAAACAGCGCTGTGGCGTAGTTATATTTTAATCACTAGAGGTTTATTATCCAAAGTGATGTCGACTTGAAGTGGGATCCGATCAGCCGTGCAGTGGAGGGTCAAAGGTCAGCATATGAAAAGTGTTAGATTAACCTATAGGCAACAGTTTCAGTAGAAAGCCAAAAGCCACACAGTAGGAAAAACCTCTACACGATGCGCTAATGCTAATGCTAATGCCACGCAACTACAGCAGCATTAGAATAAATAAGCATACTTGTGTAAAGTTGAGGAGTTGCATGAGGTTGTGATATTTGTGCTTTCTTGTGTGTGTGTGTGTGTGTGTGTGTTTGTGTGTGTGTGTTGGCTTGACTGTAACAGTGAGGGCAGCATATTTTTCCTTTTGTGCTGAATGTTTTCACACATTTAATAAGTAGTTCAGCCGAGCCTGGAGCCTGTTCCGACCCCCAGATTAACGTCATGCACAAGAAGTCCACTGATAAACTCGCTTCATCAAAAGTAACGTGAAATAGACCGAAACATCATCGCTCTGATCATTCTGCGTGCTCAGGGGCAGCTGAATATTGTCGTCATGTTGTCATACCTTTCAGTGTATCAGTGCTACCTCATATTCCTTTTAAATTCAGCATAAAGAGGAACAGCTCACTTCCCTCTTACTCCGAATGTAGCTGATCAGTCGAGACATATTTGTTGTGTGTTCTTTAGTTCTAGCGCATTTGCTTCTTCAGTGGTGTCAGACAGACGTGCTGGTGTGGTTCAGGACACAGAACATCTGTAAACATGAACAACTTCACACTGTAGATGATACTGGACCATTAGGGAAGTGACAATCTTGGACATCATTTTGAAAGCTTTAGAATTTATAATTCTGTAATTTTATCTGGCAACTCTGTGATTTTCACTCATATGGCTTTGACTCTCAGTAAGTCCAACACATAGTTTTCAACCTTTAAAATCTATTTTTCATGTATTTTATATACTGTATTTAATGTCATATATGTTACCCAAAAAAGTAACATACAACTGTAATGCAAAGATTTTAACTTTTTTCTTCTTAACACTGTCTGCGTTCCTTCTGGTCCTGCATCTGAAAGTCTGAAAGCTGAGTTGTAACAGAAAGCTGCACGTAATGTGGATGATAATACAGTCAATATAGTTTATAATTAAATTAGTGAAAAATGTTTACTTTTCTAATGAAAAATGTTTTATTTTCATTTCCAAAAAAACTCCAATTTTTTTTTTTTCCCCTCCAATCCACTGCTTTTTGCTGGATTTCGGATCAGCGCCATCTTTATTAAAAACAATAAATTATTTCATTATTTGATCATTATTTTTATGATTTGATTTTTTTTTCTATTACTTTATATTCTTGTACTTTTTCTCCTTATGCTTATTTTTGTAATGATCTCTTAACTTGATCTTTTATTTCATCCTTGTGAATTCTAGTATGTTACTTTTTTTTATTTATTTTTGACTTTTACTTTATTTTAGTTTTAAACTTTGTGCTACCATGTGTATGGAATATGCTTTATAAAAAGTTTATTGTAATTATTATTACTTCTAGCAAGTATATGTATTAATAACTGACACATTGGAGAAACAATGGGGACGAGTGGTTAAAGTGTTTAAATATCATTTTTTTGCTGAATCATTGCTTTAAGTTTTAAGAAGTTTGACCGTTTCGAGGGAGCATTAAATGCATCTTTCTGTGCAAAGCAAATTCCTACTCCTAACACAGGAGTATAGTTAATAAAGACAGGTTGATTTTCCCAGAAATACAATCATAATATCATAAATTGTTGAGGGAAAAAAAAAGGTGGGGGAGGTTAGGTTAGGCAATTAGGGTGATTTGAAATATTAATATACTAGCGCAGACGGCACCTCTAAACCATCTTACCATCTGCTGTGTGCTGGCTCGGACGTACACACAGACGCCTCTGTGTTTATTATCTCTGTCCTTTAATCCACAGTCAACAGTGTCTTCTTTCTCCTTTCTCTCTCTCCTCTCTCTCTCGCTCTCTCTCTCTCTCTCTTACTCTCGCTTCTCCATTCTTTCCCTTGCTTTTCCCCTGCTGTAGTTCCTGCTGTTGTTTAGCGTCACTGCAGACACCGCTCCGCCCCGGTGTAAACAGATCGATACCTCATGTGTATCCAGCGAGAGTGAGGGTGAGGGTGGAAAGGATGAAAGAATGAGAGAGAGAGAGAGAGAGAGAGAGAGGGAGAGACTGAGAGTCAGGCGTTTTTTTTTTTTTTCTTCAGATCTGCACTTAAACAGGCGGTACAGAGTGTGCAGCCAAACTATTTGCCGCTTGGCCGGCGAGCTGGATCTCAGAACTGGACCTGCTTAATGGCGAGCCTGGGAGTCTTTCGGGTGGGAGCCTGTGTAGCGTAGCCTCCGTCATGAATGACGGGACAGTAGGCTTTTGTTTTGGCTCGAGATATCAATTTAGCCTTTTTTTGCCGTTATGTGGGAAGAAAATGAATTTGTTTTGTCAGTGTTTCCAATGTAAAGTCATTTATCACTGAGGGAGGAATTAAGTAACACTTGAGGAGGTGCTGTTATAGGAAAATAATCAACGGCGGAGTGGTGAGTTGCGGCATGACACGAGGCGTTACTGTTTCTGCCATGGAGTCGATTATTTTCCCATAACGAAACATCCCAAAGTGTTTGATTCTTTTTATACTGCAGCAGTTTGCCTTCAATTATTATTATTATTATTATTTTTTTTTTAAATCGTGTTGGTGGAACGTCCACAAAGCAAGTTATTTCCTGTTCTCACGTCCATTGTAACAGCTATAATCAGTTCCAGGCTCCATTTATTCTCTTCCTCTTGACTTTCCTGTGGTGGAAAATCACTGCCACTGGAGACTCTTTTCATAAATGTTAAAGTTCACCATATCTTTATTAAATAACATGTTTGTTTGTTTATTATTAGTCTTAGGTTATGTGGAGTGTCCTCCGTACAAGTCTTGTGAGTGAGCTGTTACTATAGAAATGATGAACGAACGTGTTCTGATCAACACCAATCAGATTCGAGAATTCGACAGCGCTGTGGTATAAATTCGAAATAATATCTGATGCTTCGAGAGTTAAAAAAAAAAAAAAAAAAGTTCTTTAATGGTTTGAACTCAACAGCCTTGTTCAACCCGGGAAAGACGAGGGCTGGTTGAAACAACAGGAGGGGAAAAAAGATCCAGAGATCATCAAACAGTGGCTCGGAAAAAGAAAAATGCAGCATAATCCCCAGCATTAAGGAGTATTTCATACATCAAAGGTCTGAACAGAAAAATAGGCTCGAAAAGCTTTCCAAATATAAAGAAAATGCTGTAGCTCTGAGGGCAGAACAGCGCAGCACGGTACCGTGAGGCTGAAGCACCATGTTGCAGATCTTTTCTACAGTGAAGATCTGGTTTAATTGTACGAAGGACATGGCAGTGATCCTGTGACGTGGCATGGTTAACCCTTTCATACCTCATTTCTAAAGCATTTTACAGGCTGAGAAATAAGAAATTTAAGAAATAAGTTAGCTTCTTGTAGACAGAAATGCCAGAGATGTGCTACATCTGACACCCTCAGCACGTTGGATTGGGAGGAGCAACACTTCCCACAGATACGGTTTCACAGCCTTTTTTATCTGCTGAATCCCTTCATCCTGAATTATTTGCATCATCTAACGGTTAGGTCGGTTCAACATTTAAATAATTCCCGTCCATGTATCAAAAGCTCCGCCTCCTCCAGGATCTTCGGCGGCCCGTAGAGTGTTTGGATACGCCTCCTGTCAGTCACTTTATAAACACAGACAAGCATTCTGGACTGAAGGTCCATTTTTCCAAATGGGTTTTCTCAGCGACTTGATACACATTTGCTAAGGCCATGACTTAATCCACAGATTTTTAGTAAGAAATAAACCAAAACAATTGACTGCTGCACCTTTAAGCAGCTCATTTCATTTACAGCTTTAGTGGCTGTTTCAACCTTGCCTTGAAATACGGTTTTACAGCCAGGTTTTCATTTTTTTGCTTCCAAATGTCTTTTTGAGAAAGCTGGCTTTCCAGTTTCATTAGAAAATTTACTTCAAACATATCACACACTTGGGGAAAGGGTTTGGCCTTGTCACTGTCCATGCACGTAAATCGAAAAGTTTCAATATTTCTTGCTGTACTTACAGAAATTTTCCCTCTTTGGAGATTTTGTTGTGCTTGGCTGTTCCAGCTCCTGTTTTTTTTTTTTTTACTGATGACGATTTTAAGGAGTTCTGATGATAAAAAAAAAACCGCTTGTAACCACGAAGAATGATTACTAAGATCTACTATGACCTATGAGTAATCAATCAACACCTATGACTTTGTATATATATATGTTATTTTAAATTAAAACTTAACATGTTATTGTCCATCCAATGTAACGAACCCGCTGCAATGCCACCATGAGCCCCTGGTTAGGGTGGATGGAGTGACACACTAATGCTGTATATCATTTCATTCTACTATTTCTATTATTTTATATAGAATTGTTTAGGAGTGAGGACACGGTAAATGAAAGGGTTAAAGGCTAGCCTGCATACTTTTGAGTTAAGCAATGCCCTAGCGTTACGAATGATAAGCTGTTTCTGCTTTGGTTAGAGGCTCGTTTGTGTGTTTCAGCCATCCATAATATCACCACTATAAATGCCATTACACTCCTAATGTCTAACTAATGATCTACTGCACAGCCTGGGATCTTCACAAATGGAGCTTCGGACCAAAACTGCACTGTTTTTGGAGATGTGTGTGTGTGTGTGGTGTGTATTTTCTGAATCGAGGAAGGTAGTGCTGTTGTTGTTGTTTTTTTTTTTTTCATTTAAGCATTTTATACATTATCCACACAGACGTGCTGAATTCTCCGAGCTTTTCCTGCTTGAATTTTAAACACAGCCCCATCTGCAGTGCTTAATCAATTGGATCAATAATCAACAGCGAGCTCATCTCGAGTGGCTTTCTATTCGACGTCTGAAGAGGATGCCGATCCAATCACACGAGAGGTTTGCCGATGGTTACCAAGGCAACTAGTCGAGTGTCCCGTTCTGCACTCGAGTCTTCTCGTCAGGGGATTCACCCCAAATCTGCCATTAGACTCTGATTATTCTAATGAGGCTCCGTTACCGAGCAGAAAACTCCGAACCACAGCGCCGGCCTCAGCGTCACTGCTTTTCCACAGAGCAGAGGGATTTGTACACTCATTCAGAGTAGCCTCTTCTTTCATGCTGCATCTGTGTGTGTGTGTGTGTGTGTGTGTGTGTGTGTGTGTGTGCGCACGCGTGCATGCGCACCTGTTGTGCTTCTTCCTTAAGTGTTTCATTTAATGTGTGCACTACAGTACAGTATTCTCTCTCTCTCTTCCTCCCTCTCTCTCTTTCTTTCTCTCTCTCTCTCTCACACACACACACTTGATCTGTCTCTCTTCCTCTCAGTCTGTTTTTCTTCATGTCTTGAGTTCTCTCTCTCTCTCTCTCTCTCTCTCTCTTTCTCTTGTTATGTCTGTCTGTCTCTCTTGCCCCTCTCTTCAACTCTTTCTCTCTCTTTTGCAATAATTCTTTCTTCTTCCCTTGATCTGTCTCTTTCTCTCTTCCTCTATTAATCTCTGTCTCTTTGTTTCCCTTGCTTGATCTGATCTCTCTCTCTCTTTCTTTCTCTCTCTCTATCTCTATCTGTCTATCAACCTGCCTCTTTCTCTTCCTCTGTTGATCTGACTATCTGTCTCTCCCTCTTTTTCTTCTCCTTTTGGTTTCTTTCTGTCTGCCTCTCTCTCCTGCTCTCTTTCTCTTCCACTCGAGCTCTCTCTCCATCTCACTCTTCCTCTCTTGATTTTCTGCCTGTCTCTCCATCTCTCTCTCTCTCTCTCTCTCTCTCTTGATCTATCTGCCTCTTTCTGTTCCTCAATTGATCTGTCTGTCTATTTGTCTCTCTCTATTTTTCTTCCTCTCTTGATCTATCTGTCTGTCATTTTCTCTCTCTTGATCTGTCTGCCTCTCTTGCTTCCTCTCTTGATTGGGTCTTTATCTCTTTCTTTCTCTCTCCCAATCGCCCTTTCTCCTGATCTCTCTCTCTCCATCTCTCTCTCTCCATCTCTCTCTCTCTCTCTCTCTCTCTCTCTCTCTCTCTCTCTATTTTTCTTCCTCTCTTGATCTATCTGTCTGTCATTTTCTCTCTCTTGATCTGTCTGCCTCTCTTGCTTCCTCTCTTGATTGGGCCTTTATCTCTCTTTCTCTCTCCTAATCGCCCTCTCTCCTGATCTCTCTCTCTCTCTCTCTCTCTCTCTCTCTCTCTCTTGCTCTCTCTCTGTGGCTCAGAGTATTAAAGTGATTATGCCTATTGTCTCTGCAGAACTGATAAGGTATTAAAGACCTCTGTGATAAGATTTAAATTAATTCTGAGCTTATTCAAATTCAGTTATCCTGCCGTGAGGAACACGGCTCCCTTTTTCTTTTTTCCTTTCTGTCTGTCATTCTCTCATTCTCTCTTTTTTTCTTTCTTTCCACTTGATCTGTAACCTCCACACACAGGATTTTATCTTGTGATCCGTCAGTAAAACTGCCTTTAAGCTCAGTCGGAGGCCTGTTGCCCTCAAGGCCGCCTCTCTGAAGTGTTGTTAAACGCTGAACTCATCACCTTGTCTTAGAAACTGGCTGCACGAGCCGCAAACGTGACACAGTGTCTGAATGGACCGTCTCTTGCTGATACAAACTTTGCCCTGCTCACTTTGATGCTACGTGATGGTTGACAGTAGAACGTATCCAGAGATTAGGCACGACATCGGGTGAGGAAATGTAATTTTAGGATTCAAATATCTGTAAGAGGTCATGAATGGATTCATTTACTTGATAGGAGATGGGAAAAAAACTCTTTAATGTGGCGTAATTAAAGGATCATTTCTCTACTACAAGCTTTTCTCTGCTACAGTTTCCTGTGTCAGAGGTGGCACGTATGGTCATGTGCTTGACAGACGTGATATTGAGAAGTAATGATGAGAAATATTAGATGCATAGCAAAAACTTTACCGCATGTCAGGTCAGTATTTCAGCCTGGAGCCCTGCTGTAGCATTGTTCCCTGACATTGGGTAACATTCAACCTTTGTGAAAGCTCTAAATGCCACAGAGTTCAGGAGTGAACATCTTATTGGATTCAAACGCTTTATGTAACAGTGGTAAGGCACGTTTGGAACAATCTGTCAGTATAGATAATAATTGTACGCCACATTTACTGACGGAGTTTTCTCATTTTGTCTGCCAACTTGCTCACATGCCAATTCTCACCCCAGTCAGCTCTCCTCTATCATACAACAGCTACCAATCGGGAAGGGCGAAGGCTAACACGTGCCTCCTCCGAGACACGTGCGTCAGAGGACTGCGTTACACACTCTGAGGAAAGTGCTATCCATGCCCTTCTGCATACCTGCGCTCACAGATGCACGTGATTGGCTAGTGTCACTATGATTGACAGGGCAGAGAGAGTATGTCATCCCTCCCACTCAGAGAACACAGACAATATTGCTCTCTAAACTCCAGGCCACAGATGTTGATCTCTCGGCGAATGCTTTTCCGTTGAGCCACTCGGGAGCTCTGTAGTTTATGACTTTTAAAAGAGTTCCACTAAACATTATTGGAAATGTATTTTCTCTTTTATCTCGAGAGCTTCATATCTGTCTGCCCACTCCGGCCCGCTCCCGCTCTCAATACTTTTATCCCAACTAGCATGGTGGTGCTCTCTGCATCAGAAGATTATTTTTTTTCCATGATGTCATGTGGACGCAGTGAAAAATTAATACCAAACAAAGGTTTTACTGTTCAAATACTATCCAAATAGCCACGCACACTGCTGGTTTATACATCAACAGCGATGGTGAACGAAAACTGATTTATATACAACACATTAGAGCAAGAGTTTTCCATTTAAATTTGTAAAGGTACGTAGGTTCCTTGCTTACACAGCTGGGTGTTTAAGCAGCCATGCTCCAATGATGACAACAGTTAATTTAGTTCAGTTCAATTTTATTTGTATAGCTCCAGCAATCCCAATGATCTTCAGCCAGTCCCCCAGCAGCAGTGAGAGATCTCAACCGATGCGAACTCCAACCAGAAGTAGGGCATCAGGATGGACCAGGCAGATCTGGAGAGCAGAAGGGGTCAGGGTCACTGGTATCTCAGAAGTAGCATGTGTAGTGAGAGAGAGGGAGCGAGGGAGAGATTGCTAGGTAAGCTTTTGTCCTGTAATGGTTAAGGACAATTACCTTTTAATGCTTAACTATTAATGATTGTACCTATAAATAAGACTCATCAATTTGAAATGATTACATTGTGTTTCATACTGGTGTTTCCTCTTAGCTCTCTGGACTTGTGCCACGGACTCGGAACAGATGAGACATCTGTTTGATTCAAAGTTCAGAATAAATGCGTACTTCTCTATCCAAATGTCATTAAACATGTTTTTGTCATCAACTTTTTTCAGACTAGAATCAGTCTGTGAAAACTCCTCCCTAAGCTGCCTTCAGATTTATATAAATCACGTGACTGGCATAAACAGACGCTCTACTACAAGAGCCGTAATGGTTCATATCACCGAACTACAGCCAGAGTGTTCAATCCGCTGAAATACCTTCCTGGGTCCGTATCTGGACTGAGCCCTGCAGTAGCGTATCTCTACTCACTGTATCTCTAATTTCATCAGAAATAAATACTGTCTTTTTCTTTTTCTCTAAAAGTGTGGCAAAGTACCGATGCTGCAAAGACTTTGGAATTACATCCTGCGGCACGGATGACTGATCTGATAGGGTTAAGGAATTGAGAAGGCTTTCTGCGTTGTGCATATACACATTAAATATCTGATTTGCAGTTGCTTATTTAGTTATGCAAGTGAGGCGTAATCCATTACAAGCCTAGTTGAGGGTTATGTGCATTGAAATCATATTGGCTCTAATGGCTGGGTTTGAATGCCACTGCCTTTTTCAAGCCATTGTAATACATAATTCATAATTCATACCATCTATTCATACTGATCATATGACACACTTTTAAAGCCTCAATCAGAATGTTGTTAAAGGCATTTCTTATCCATGTGATAAACTTTGCATGATTCCACCGCTGTGATGCCATTTAGCCATTGGAAGTCTTAAATTAATAATAAACTTTATTTTTTCAACACTGAATCTAAGAAAATATATATTTAACCCTTTAAACCATCTCAGGGAACATTCTTTAATTTTTTTCTTTCTTTGAGGATTATTTAAAATGTTTTTTTTTTAATTTATTTTCACTCTTTATCAGTCAGTATCATTGGAGATAAAGAATGAGAGAGCTTACTTTTCTCATCCTCATGATCTTCACTAAATTCAGACGATGCAACTTCCTGTCGAACATGTGACCTGTGCTCACGTAACAAGGTTGTGTGTGTACGTGTTGACTAAAATGTATATTTTTCATAACCTATAAGGACAAATTGTGGAAAAGGATGTTTGAAGCTTGAGATGTTAAACTGTTTTGCACACTAATGCACAAAAATAATAAAATTTAAAATATATATTCATTAATGATTATATATCAGGGTATAGTTCGGGCTGGGACAAAATACTGTTTTATGTTTGAAGTCATTTATCTGAAGCATGTACATAGGTTCCTGTGTTTGAAATGTCTTTTATCTTTACTTTTCATACCTATTTGTAAATGTAATATTACTGGGACACTTAGTATAACATAATTTAGTAAACTGTACAAATATTTAACATTTTGTTTGGATGATGCGTATTTTCTTTTCTCTGTCGAAAGTGTTTATTTTTTCAAGGGCAGAAAAAAGAGAAATCTAATTAAGTTGTGAAAATCATAGCCTATAAACTTGTTAGCAAAAGTTTGGTGTCTGAATTTGGTAAAAAAAAAAAACATATCTGCCATAGCAAAAAAGTAACACTAATTAACCTTTAGCAGTCTTCGTCCCTGTGCGCTGTAGGGGACGTCACCGCTGTACAAGCTGTTCCAACATTTAATTTCTAAATCACCCTGCATTTTTTTTTCCCCAGCTTCTTTGGTTTATCTGTGATCTTCGTAATTAGCGATACAAGCTTGTCCAAACAAACTGGTGTGTAACAGTTCATCAGTGACAGCAGCGGTCAGTTTTGCATAGACTGCTTCACTTATGGGCTGGATGAGTTGCCATGGCAATGGCATGGTTCTGACAGCTACAGTCAAGTGTTTAGGCCAAATGGACATTTGAACCGGTATAATTCATACACAAAAGATTCGAGCAGCACTCTTGGTTGTCTTTTAGTCAAATTAGAGTTTAAAATACATTGCAGGATAGTTATTTTTTTTTAATAAAATTTATATCTGTTTATAAATAAGAAGAAAAAAATGAAGAGCACTGATTGATCGTAATCAGTGAGCACATTCATGCCCGTTACTTGTAGTGTGTGTGTTTATGTACGTGTCTGACTCAACTAATTATCTTTTCTATTTTTTAATGAATATACAGACACGTTTTTTGTGTCTCTGTCTTTAAGGAGTGCATAGTGTGAGTTGGGGACAGAACACGACTCATGCATGTTTCATTACGATGGGCTCATCACCTCGGTGATGCCAGCCCATACCCCCGTCACTCACTAACTGGAATGGATCATTACTCTCTCTCTCCTGCTTTCTCTCTCTCTCTCTCACACACACACACACACACTCACTCACTCACTCACTCACTCACACGTACGGACCCGTCTGCGCTCCGCTGGGCGGCTGTGAGTGTGTTTCTAATTAGCACCTGAGAGAGAGGCGGAGTCATTAATATGCAGCGCAGAGGTCACACTGCTCTGCCGTTGCCATAACGACAGCATGGATATGAAGTCAGGCTTCATATTTTAACATATTAATACTCTGAAAGAGAGCAGCAGTTTATTTAATTTAGAGAAGAGCATGTACATGAACCCTATCAGGATCAGGACGGTAGAATTCATCCCGACTTTTGCCATTATGACAGCAGCACACTAAGTAAAGAGTCAGAAGTATCAATTTAGTTCTACTGTACTGCATAGATCGATAGGTGGAAAACACCACATCAATACGTCAATCAGGTTGTGCCACAATATAAAAAATGGTTGATGGATTTTTGATTTGGTGCAGTGTAGATGTATAGATGCCCTGAAGAGTAACATGCATTTACATTAACACCATCTTAAGACACATCTGGTACTTTGGAAGATTGCTCAATGAGGCTTGAATAGCTGGAGGCCAGAAAATCAATGTTCGTGTGGTAGTCAGGAAGAATTGAAACGTGCAGTTGTTAAGGAAAAAGGGCTTTAAGAGTTTCTGAGGGGTGAAGGTGGAGGAAGATTCACAGATTTTGAGTCTGACGTGGCTGTTTTGCTTTTTGAGTCTTTGCTCTGTTGTCCATTTTTATGTTGTCCAAACTACTGTATGAGAATATATTTAAATTATGACCACACAGAACTAATGATGCTGTGCAGTCTATCCTATTGCTCAATTTAATCTTGTGTAGCCTTTAAACAAATTTGTGGTGATTGTGGATTGGGCTTATATTTTTTTAGATCCTTTTGTTTAAAATATAATTGTGGAACAAATGGCCACAAGAATGACCAGGCTTCATTCATTGTCCAGTGTAGAGTTTAATACCATGGTTCCTCTGTTAGGGCTTTATCAGGGCAGCACCAAAAAGCTGTGTCGTTGTAAAGACAGACTGATGAGGTGATTTGTGATGTGGCATTTAAGGCTGGGTTTAGCCTATGAAAATCCCTGGTGTTCATCAACCTCAGACCCTGAAGTAATGGAAAAGTTGCATGCCTTGATTTGTTTGTATTTAAAATCAGTTTATATAGATTTTTTCCCCTTCTCTGGTTCTTTCTTTCTTTTTGTCTTTCTTTCTTTCATCTCTTTTACTGTCTATCTGATGTTGTTAATAAATCTTATATTCTGGGAGATGTGTTGGCTTGCTCTGTGGAATGCCTGAACTTGTAGACCCCTCCAGCAAACCCATAGACCTCTCCTGCTCTGGTCTGCCATTCCTCTTTTGTTTACTGTTTTATCTGTTCACCTAACAGAAACTTTTAAGAAACTATCTTGGATTTAGTCTGAAACCATATAGTATAATGCGTCCTACTTAACAAATGCACACATTTCACAATCTGTACCTTGTGCTGCTGGTTTTGAGTATTTATCTTGATCAGTATGTTCAACTTATCAAATATGTATTTAATGTAATAGTGTTTACATTACACTAAATTGAAAAGTGGCAGCCTCACAAGTAATTGAGCAATAATTGGCAATCTGTAGAAACAACATATTTTTTGTCTTATTTAGTATTTAGTTGCTTATTCTAATTTTCTAAATCTTTTGTCATTGTCTGTGCACAGGTGAGTTGTGGGTGATGACGTCCTATGAAGCTCTGCACTGGAGCTGATGTTCCCAATCAGTGGGGGACTCCGGAGCCAAGGCTGGGCGACTCCGGAGCGGACTGAGGAACTGCAGAGACCCGCTCCTGTATCGGGAATCCACTCTGATCACCTCGATCCTTTCCTCCCTCCTTTTGCAACCCCTGCAAACTCCTCTGTCAGGCTTACCCCTGGACCATCTCAGTGCAGTTACCATGTCCAGCCGAAGGAAGTCCTTCACTCCCTGCATGGTCTCTGTTAGTGATGTGGAAATGGGCGGCCCTATGGAAATGGATATCTTGGATGACGAACTGGTGGAGGACAGACCATCCTCTCAGCAGCCTTCATTAGATATGCATCAAGAATCTAGGCAATGTGTGGCTGAGGAGGATGAGGAGGGTCATGTGGAAGGGACAGGAGAAAAGATGGAAGAGAAGTCCTCCACCCCACAAAAACAACAGAGTAGGGGCTACCAGTGTAAGTACTGCTCCTTCTCTACCCAGAATCTCAGCGACTTCAAAGAGCATGTGTACTCCACGCACCCCAACGTCATTCTGAACCCTCTGTACCTGTGTGCTGTCTGCAACTTCAGCACCAAGAAGTTTGACTCCCTCACAGAACACAATGAAACAGAGCATCCAGGTGAGAGCAATTTCAAGTTCAAGCGGATCAAACTTGACAATCAGACCATCCTAGAGCAAACCATTGAGAATGAGGATGACTCAAACTCTCCAGAATCTAAGCTTATGCAAGATGATGATGATGCCTTTGAATTTTTACCCTCATACCCATCAACCATACAGAATGTTGAAAATGCAATCATTAATAATGGAAATGAGGTAGAGAGTAATTTGGATCATCTGCTGTTAAAGGATCAGATCACAGCAGTGAATGTAAATGGGACAATCATCATCCCTGAGCCCATGATGCTAGAGGGACTCTCCCATGTCATGCCTCTTCTGCAGCGACCCCCGAACCTGAGCTCCATTCCAACAATTGCCGTTCCCCTGAACACAAGCAAGTACAATCCATTATTGGACACCAACACTACACTCATTACATCCTTCAATAAATTCCCCTATCCAACTCATGCAGAACTCTCCTGGCTCACTGCTGCTTCCAAGCACCCTGAAGAGCAGATCAAGGTGTGGTTCACCACCCAACGGCTCAAACAGGGCATCACCTGGTCACCAGAAGAAGTGGAAGAAGCCCGCAAGAAGATGTTTAATGGCTGCATGCCTCCTGCTCACCACACATTCACCGTTTTGCCTACGCCTGTGAGCGAACTAGTTGCCACCAGCCAGTGTGTTGCACCAGCAGTGTCCTGCCATGTTACTGGACGGTCCACCCTGTCACCTGCTGCCACTGCAAATGGAATTTCTGGTGCCTGTGCGACTGTCACTGTGACAACAGTTACTAATATGCATAATCTCAAGCGCCCTTTGGGAACATCAGCAGTGGCCCAGGATGTAAAGCGCCCCATGATTCCCACAGATGAACACAAAGAAAAGTTACGTATGGCACCTCCACCAGTCCCACCCCTAGAGAGACTATCCATGGCTCCTCCTCCTGTACCCCCAGACAGTAAGAGATCCATGCTCCCACCTTTGATTGCAACAGACATGAAACGACCTGTTATTGCCCCTTATGCTTTGCCCAAGGGGAAAATGCCAATGGTATTTCCACTGGCACCCCCTAAAGATAAGATACCCATGGCCCCCCCTCCACTGTTACCCAGAGATAGACTACCTATGGTTCCCTTAGTCTCAACTGATTTAAAGAGGTCTACAGTTCCCCAGCAAATGAGAAATCAAGCTTCTGCATTTTCTGTCATTTCTAAAGACAAACTGTCACCTTTACCTACTGATGTAAGCTTACCCTTGGTGCCCCCATTGGTGACTTCTCAAGTGAAGAGACCACCAATCATTCAGACTGCACGGGCCCCACCTGTTGCCCCAACCTTGATCCCCACTTTCTCTCTGGAGAGTAAACCACTAGAGCTGTCAGTGGAGCAAAAGCCCACAAGCTCAGAGAGTCGACCCACAGAGAGTCAGAATGGCAATAATAGAATCCCCTGTGGGGATGGTAAAAAATGGTTTTCTGATCAGAGTGCACTGGCCCATAATGGTTTACGGCACTTAAATAATAACTTTGCTCCAAAGGAGCGTCCGAAAACAGTCCCAACCCAGTTCCCTCTCCTGGAAAGACTGAAGGGGAAAACTGCTGAGCAGCTAAAAGTTTTAGAAGAGAGTTTTCAGAGGAATAGTTTTCCATCACACAACGAGGTTGACCACATTGCAATCACCACAAGACTCTCCAGAGAGGAGATTGACAGCTGGTTCACGGAACGAAGAGCCCTTCGAGACAACTTAGAAAAGGCCCTCCTAAATTCCATGGGATCCAAGAGAACTGACATTGCAGAGAGAAGATCACTTTCACAGCACCAGCATGCTTTGCTTAATGGAGTTTACAAACAAGGTGGGCTACCCATATGCCCTCTGCCTCCTATCATTGCCCCCACCTCGTCATCTGTGCCTATGGATAGGAAGTCCCTCAATCTCCTTAAAGATGTCTTTGTCCAAACACGGTGGCCTTCACCTGAGGAATATAGTTATCTGGAGGCACAGACAGGTTTGGCTCGTACTGACATTGTCAAATGGTTTAAAGACAGCCGTCTGGCTCTGCGCAGTGGAACTGTAGAGTGGAAAGAGCTGTTCCACAAGCTAAGTGGCAACGAGTCGAACGGCCGGCTGATCTCAGATCAGCCCTGCAGTGTCACTCTGCCAAGCCAGGAACGGAAGACGCCTACAGCAGAGTGCGCCAAACTAAGCAGCCAAGAGATCAAAGAGTGGTTCAACAACTCACTGGGCCAGCGTGGGCCTGAAGTGGGGAGGAACGGAGGCCAGAATGGAGGCAGCAGGGAGAAGTGTGGAGGCTGGGTGGAAGAAGCAGTGGGTACTAAGATGGCGTCGCGAGAGCTGGTCTCAGACACGGATTAGGGCACAAGAATGAGATGGGTAGGAGAAGAGGGTAAGTTTGATCAAATTTTCTTATGCTTTTCTGGTCTGGTGATTATACAGACTGAGGGGACACAATAGATCTCTCCTCATCAAAGGATTTGGCTGTTGCCATGGAGATTTGGAATAGAGGACTGGAACCCAGGTTGGGCTCTTTGATGTTTTTCCGTTAAGAAAAACAAAGCTGTGCAGCAGGGAATTGAGACATACTGAGATGTTGCTATGCAAATAATGCAGACTTGATGGTTAACTACAGTATACTATCAGAGAGATAGAGGAGCTATCTAAAGACGAAACAAATATCTTTTTGTAGCTTGAACTGGTTTCTTTGGTCTTAAAAATGAAAAGTTTGCATTTGGCATATTGATTTTCCTTTGGTAGCAGGGTGGTTTGTCACAGAATTGCAATTTTTTCCAGCTCATGGGCCCTGTTTTTTCAATTTTTCAACCTGGACCCTGTTACCTTATACCTTCACTATTATATCATTATTTCAAATTTAGTATCCCATGATTTTCTACTGTATCTTAGAACACACTGATCATGTTATGTTACATTGTCTAGGATAGTCCAAAGGTTAATAGTAAGAAACAAGTGGCCAAGTATTTTTAGATTTGCTCAAAGGCACAGCTCTTGTTATTCTGATGTTATTGACATTTCTGTAAAAAACAAAACAAAATAATGCAAATTTTTTGCATAATTATGAACCTAAATATAGATTTGAAAGAAAAGACCTGAGCTAAGATGTCAAACTCGGCAGAATAGTTGGTGTCAGTGCAACTTCAAACTCTTTTGATGATCCAATTACTTGTTAATGTGGCAGAGTAACTAAAGTCTCCCAAGCAGCTTGAGTTCGTTCATACAGGTAGCGTAAGAGTCAGCATGAAATTCCTTTTGGGGTTCATCAGCAGTCTGGTGTAGTCAGTAACTGAGACTGTCAGAGTGCTAATGATGGCTTTGTTCCAATTCTCCACAGGTAGGAACTGCTGCCGCTGTCATTTTGCACAGGAATGGATGAAAAGAGAAGAAGAAGAACAAGAGATGTCTACTCTGAGATGTATTTTTGGAACCAATGATTTTGCTCTTGCCCTTTTCCACTGCACCAGCTAGCACACGGCACCAGACAGAACCAGAAGGAGCCTAGTCACAGCGCAGAGCCCTAATCTGTAGCAGTGATTCTGAAACACTACTTGGTGCTTCATGTGGTTTGAAGCAGTGCGGGACAGGGCGAATGCATGGAGGAGAACAAGACCATTGAGTGCCAAAGCTGGATTTGCTGCATAACTACACTTTAAGAAAAAAAAGGTTCTTGTAAATATTTTTTTTTTCTGTACTGCTACAGATTTGTACAATTTTGCCGGAAACTTTTGTTACATTTTATAATGGGAGCGAGCGGCCCCCAGATTTTGCTCTAGCTGGTCTTTTCAGTGGACATGTCCTACATTTTTTTGTAACAAGACCACCATGCACCACTACAGGCATTGGCAATATGTCAAACGGACGTTCATTACAGTTTGTCTTTGGAGGGACTTCTTCAAATCAGTGCATTTACTGACTGTTTCAAGGTGCTGTTAAACTTTCTGGATATTACATGCCGTCGCTTTTGCTATATTTACAGTTCTTACAGCGTGACATTTTGCAAACAACAGTTTAAAAAGGAAAAATCACTTTGCTGTTAAACATACCAATGGACAAATCTGCAAATCTGTTTTGTCCTGTACAGGAATAAAACACTCTCAATCGCCAGCGTTTATATGTGATAGTTCAACTCCGACTGTAGAAACAATTAACCCGGTACCAGATACATGTTCCATATTTACTGCTTCTGTAATGTCAGCATCACATATATTAGAAATACTGTACTTATACCAAGGTCCTGCTTACTACTCTCCAAAAGACAGATGTTGTCTGCTGTAATCCAATAAAACACAGCCTACCTAAATAGTTTGTTTTACTGAAGTTAAACTGAATGCTCTGAATGCAATGAGACTTTCTCAAGGTCTTTAAGCATAGTTTTCTAACTCCAGAGACACCTGATCTAAAATCCTCAGTCTATTAAGGTGTATTGGGAGTCAGGAAACCATGGAACGGCACAGAGCTGTGTGTTCCCGTGACTGGAGAAGGATTGAGAAACCCTGATCTAACGTTGCTGATTAATTGTTTTTTTTTTTGCATCATCTTGACCAGGGGTCATCAACTGGTGGACCGCAGTCTGGATGTGGACCCAGAAAAGTATTTCAGTGGACCGAATCAAGTACTTCAACAGAGATAAACATTTAAAAACTAACTGCGGTTCAATGATTCTATTTTTTAAGCATGAACCATCACTAGCTTCTCTAGCAGATCCCCTGTTGTGGTTTATCCAATCACATACATTTGTGTGAATTATTTAGCTGAAGACAGCTCATTAGACCAGAGGCTAGCTACAGGGCTAGAGACATTAGCTCAGGAAGGGGGAGTGTTTTTTTTAGACTTGTGGAGGTTTTTCCATTTTATTTACCTTTTGTGGTCTGGTTAAGGAACTGTTAAAAAAAAAGTTGACAAGGAAGACAGAATGTTTAAAAATGACTGGAAAAAGATTGTATAAATTCAAAATGGAAGTCTCATTGTGCTGGTCAAAAGTGGTAATATGAAGCACTGTTGTGAAATAAAACACAGACACTTTAAATTATCTTATTTGTAGCCATAAACTTTAAAAGGTAACTTGTCGGCATTCGGTAGCGTTAGTTGCTCATCTGGACCTTTTTGTAAGCAAGGAATTTTATGTTGCTGAATCTTTATCAATTTTAGATACACCTCCTGATAAGGTTTGGTTTTGACCTTTGTTGCACGAAGTGTATATTAAAATTAGCACACAAATGACATTTACTGTATAATAATGAAATGTTTCTGCTCTGCTCTCTGGCTTGCTTCTAGACTTCATGGATGACTGAGTGGATAGTGTAACCTCCTGAGACACTCCTGGCACTGGATGAGCTTTTTCTTATCCACTCTGATCCTTCACTTCCAACTAGCACATTATATATGTGTTACAGATTAGGAGTGTTAATTCTGTTCATGTATCTCTAAAAGCATTATTTGATATATCTGACTTATGAAAACCTGACGTTTGATTGCTTTTGGCGTGTTTTAAAACAAAGCCCAGCATCATTCCTCACTTTTGTTTGCAGGTGTTGACGTCATGAGAAAACTTGTGTAAAGCTATGGTTGTGACATGCCTCCTGAGTATTTCACTGGAAACTGGAAAAAAATGTAAAAGAAAAAAAAGACTAGAGTGCCTGGCAGACATTAAGGTTGGCACAAGAGTAAAAATTGATTTTGAATGTCAAATTCCCATAGAGTTTTCCACTTGGCCTAAAAAAGCAACCCTTGAATATCCTAGTGGTACAAGAGGGGTTACTGGGGCAGAATACAGAAATCAAACAGTAGGAGGAAGATTTTTTTTGCAGATTTACAGTGTGGTACAGACAGTAACAGTGCAGTCAGTGCCAGAATCCAGAGTGCATTGCTTAATGCTTTATGGAAGAGTCAGTCCCTGTTTCGCATTGCTCGCACTCTGCATGCTGGAAGGGTTTTTTTTTGGGAAGCACTCCACAATCTTCTTTATCAGAATGATCAGAGAACTCAATGAAACAATAGCTCAGTGTCCTCCATCTGCTTTGGGGTGTGTGTGTGTATGTGTATGTGTGTGTATGTGTGTGTGCATACACGCACAAGAGAGCAAGAGAAAGAATTCCTGCCCCCACACAGACCTTCACACAGATGAATCCACTGCAGTTTCTTACTCAAAACACGCTCAAAAGACATCGGCATCCGTCTCTTGTCTGTAAATGTGATCTTAATTAAAGTGTTATTGAATTCATACGTACTCTGCTCTTTTGCCTAATGTCCCAAAGAATGGGCTGTAGTGCTGCTTTAAAAGAGCATCTGAATGAAGGATAAAGTTTTATAACTGGCCCATTTTGGCACTGGGCCTGTTACTAAGCTGATGTTGTAGCGATGAAGGCCGGCCTTTAGAGAACGCATTTAGGCAGGAAGTTCAATCAAACTACTTTCCTTTTCTTATCTGCCCACTGGAGGAACACTGTATCACTGAATTTAAAAAAGCTGACTATTTGGAATTTGGATTCCAACTTTGGGATTTGAATCGTCTTGGGCCAATTAAGTGGGTGTGGCTTCCAATCCCATGTAGTCTGTTATGGTGTTTGATATTTTAATTAACCATAAGAGCTCCCTGAGCTAATAGAAACGAGACTATATACCCTTAGAGCCATGCTTCTCAAAGTGGGGACCCCAGAGTGCCATATATTTTTTTTTTATTTTGTTACAGTTGTGGAACTGGAGCCATCCTACCATTATCAAAGTTTTTATATTTATTATTGCGTTCTTAGGGTTATTAGCTTGTTTGACCAGTCACTTGAATTGAAAGGATTTAATACAAACCGTAATAAATATTTAAAAAGTAGCCCTATAAATAATGTCAATATGAATAAATAAATAAATAAATAAAGTAATAAAATGTGTTCTGTGAGTGGAAAGTAAATAGCCATAGCCGATATTAAATATTATTGTACACCTTTAAATAATATCTCTTTCTCATATATGATAGATAGATGGATAGATCTCCCGTCTCTACAGTTTACTCAGAATGGTGCAATAAAGAACATCCAGTGTGCGGCAATTCCGAAGATGAAAACACCTTGTTGATGAGAGAGGTCAGCAGAGAATGGCCAGGCTGGTTTGAGCTCACAGAGAGGCTACAGTAACTCAGATAACCACTCTGTACAATTATAGTGC
>CM074953.1:4742191-4753684 GCA_037577455.1 Pangasius macronema
GTTGTCCCTTATTATCAATGCAAAATGGTCACTAACTAAAGAGGATTTATGCTGATATTGCCCAAAAACCCTATTTTTTTCAGGCGTTTCCAAACCTTTGGAGGGCAGTGTATATTTAATCATATATCATATAAGTATGTGATATAAGAGTGCTAAATCCTCCATCAACTGAGGCATTTATTTATGATTTATGGTAATGTGCAGACAGATCAGCCAAACCTCCATTTACGGTGCCATTTCTTTTATCAGACCTGAATGATTAGTTTTATTTGTCTTAACTTGTGGGTTTGCATTTGCTCACTTTCTTATTTTTGATGTTCTTTAATTAATGGTAATATTATAAATAGCTGTTTTTCACAAAATGTTCTCGATGGTACTCTTAGCCCCTGACATAGTGAACTAGCATGAGGATGTGTTTTTGATAGAGACTCCAAAGCACTTCTATAAGTTACTCTGGATAAGGACGTCTGCTAAATGCTGTAAATGTAATAAAAATAAGCAATTTAAACTCAGCAGTATATTCCGTACATACGCATGGTACATTGAATTGGGCAGCCATTTGTAGAGTCACTCCTATCTGAAGAGATGAAAACATGCAAAACAGTAATCATTTTAAGGGAACAACCAATGCAGTGCTTTGTTCTGGAGATTCTTTGATTTTGTGCTGAATGGAAAAATTGGCTGTCTTAATTGCAGATCAAGTCCAAGTAAGAATCAAGGCCTTGTCAAAGTAAAAGGGCTTGCATAATTCAGTGAACCTCAGGGCTTAATGCTCCCAATAGGGTCAACCACGACAAACAGATTTGAGGGGAGAGGTCAGACAAAGAGCTCCATGAAAATTGCAAAAATGACTAAGTGTACCTTGCCTAGATTAGGGTTCCAGGGACCCATCCCTGGAGGCAGGTCTGGGGGTTGTGTCCACAGTTGAGCATCTGGTAATGCCCAGAATGTCAACATGGAGCCATCTTGTAGGCTCAGCAACTGTAAATTGAAGAGTGTGGTTCAGGTGCCGTACATCTCAGGCAGTAGCCATGTGATAAAGAGTCTAGAACCTTGCGATGAAAACTGGCATTCCAGTAATATTTAACTGTAACTAAAATGAATAAAACAGCTGAAAGTGTTGCAGCAAATAAGCATGCAGGTTCCATGTTTTTTTTTATCATTGTTTGTTTGCCTCTACAAATTTACTAAGTCAGACTAAGTGACAAGCAGCTCTAAAATGAAACAGCAGGCAGTATGGGGAGCTTACTGTTTTGCGTATTTTCATCTCTTCAGATTGGAGTGACTCTACAAATGGCTGCTGTAGACATGTCCCCAATTCAATACACCATGTGTAGGGTTCCTCACTTACGAATGGATGGCAGCAATATAAAAACTTTATGGACACATTCACCATCACAAGTGAGAGACAGAACTTCTGTAATTTTATATAGTTATATAAAGAGACAGATATGCAAAGTGAAACACACAATGTGCAATGGCATGAAACTCTGATTTGCATGAGTCCCAGAATAGACCAACACTTTCAGCAGATGTTCATGGTTCTTAAACTCACTCAAGCAAACACACAGCATTGCACTCGAACTGCTGTTAACGTTCCCAATCAGAAGCCATAGATGAACAAAGAAATCTGCATCCTACTGAAGATGCTGCTTTCAGGGCTGGTGAGCAGGAAGCCTACAGCTCATCCAGGGCAATCCTGAGAAGGGGAATCATGAAAGCCAAATACGAGTATAAAATGCAGACAAAGGGCAACGTCAACAACGCTGATCCTCCATGCATGTGGCAAGGCATACAAACACTCACTGACAACAAACATACAGTATCAACACTACCCCCTCAATCAGTAATGCCTCCCTCCCTGAAGAGCTCAAAATCTTCTATGCTCACTGTGATCAGGGGAACAAAGAACACAGAGGCATCAAGCCGAGCTTCCATCCCGTGACCTTACACTCCACCAGTTATGTGTGCTCCACCCTGAGCAGAGTGAAGGTACACAACGCTGCTGGCCCTGATAGGACTTCAGGCTGTTTGCTCAAGGCTTGTGCAGAACAACTGGCTGAGGTCTTCATGGACATTTTCAACCTGTCCCTAGCCCAAGCAGTGGTTAACGCCCAGATACCCCATGCTTCAAGACAGCAACTATTATGCCAGTGCCAAAAAATGCAAAGGTCATGACCCTCAACGACTTCCATATAGTTGCCTCACACCCATCATCACCAAGTTTTTGGAGACGCTGATCCTTTATCACTTGACATCCTGCCTGCCCTGTATCAGCTCACCTACCTCCCCAAGAGGTCAACAGATGATGTCATCATCATGGCACTCCACTCTGCCCTTACCCACATGGACAATAGCAACTCCTACGTTAGGAGGCTATGTATCGAATTCAGCTCAGCCTTTAACACCTCTAACCCTTCCAAGCTGATCTCCAAGCTTACCAACCTTGGCATCAGCACCTCCCTCTGTAATTGGAGCATGGATGTCCTCATCAACAGACCACAGTCTATTAGATTTGACAACCACATATCCTCCACCCTTGTACTGAACACTGGCTGTGTGCCTAGCCCTGTCCCTGAGGAAAGCCGAAATGGATTTCAGTTTGGTATGGCAGCTGCTTAGTCTCCAAACAGAAGGCCCTCTAGCGGGTGGTGAACACAACACTGGTCCCCAGGTACCGTCTATCAGAGACACCTATCACAGACGTTGTCTGTGGAGAGTGAAAAGTATCATCAAGGACATCTCTTGCCTCAATCATAGACTGCCCACTCTTCTTCCATCTGGGAAGCACTAAAGGAGCCTCCTCTGGCATACCAGCAGGCTAGGGAACAGCTTCTTCTCCTCACAATGCCCCTAATCCCCCATCCTCCAACTCCCCACATTGTGGTTGCACTTTGATTAATGTACACCACTGTACAGTTTACACACACACACAAACACATCCTTACTTAAGCACATGGACTAACCTTAACAGTGTGCACAGTACTACCTCCATTCCGCTGGGACCCTTGTTACCTGCAGTATATTGTTTTCATCACTGTAATCCATGTCTCCAGACTCATTTACACACCCCATGCCATTTGCACTGTTTTTTTCATGCCTACAGTACTATACACTTGCCTTGTTGATGACATGACATTTGCACGTGTCACTTGCACTTTACTGCCAACCTACCTCATTGACTCTTTGCACTTTACACCTAATACAACTTTCTGTATTGCACTTCTGGTTAGATGCTACCTGCATTTCGTTGGCTTGGTATTTGTACTCTGCTCAGTGATAATAAAGTTGAGCCTAATCTAATCTATATCTATAAATAATCTATAAATTGTATGGTTATGGGTGTAGCCCTGTTGTATGGGCACTGGATAACTACCAGGATCCACCATCACTCAGAATCTAGGTAAAACTTGGTGAGAAGGTTCTAGTGGGACAAGTAGCCATTACTGATGGCTATACCGATGATGATATAGTGGGTCACCATATAATTTAGTGACAAAGGTTCTTGTCTTGTGCAAGCAGAGGCACAAGAAGCTATCCCTGGTTGGTATCTGCTGTTCATAGTACAGCATACCCTTGTTAGCTAGACAAAAAAGTCTTTAACTAGGATTAGCTGCCTTTAGCTAACATGATGCTATGTACTCAAAGAGTATATGTTTATTTTTAAAAATTCGTATATAATAAAGCGACTTTAATTTGTACAATTAATCATATCTGATTGCTTAGCAGTGTGCCTGGCAGTGTTAACATCTTTGCTAGCATTTAATTTATTCAGCTAATTATTGCTAGTGTTTGTTAATCTGTTTAATATGCCAACTTTAATGCAGGGATTGTATTCACATAGAATATGTCATTTTTTTAAAAAAAGTTTTAAAAAGTTTCTTCATTACTTTTATATACGAAACTGCTGAGGAAGGACATGTTTAACTCACCAACTACAGATGATGGTGTAATCATTCAGGAATGAATATTGGAGCTGCTTGGCTGATACGGTAAAGCATAATAAACTTATAAAGGAAATCTGAATTCAGTGTCATATTACAATATCACAATATTATATTGCAATAATCAAAATCTAAAACACTAGTCGCTAAATGCTAGGTTAAATAAAGAAGTCTTTAACCTCGACTTAAACACTGAGACCATGTCTGCTTCACGTACATTAACTGGGAGGCTATTCCATATCACTCCTGAGCTGCCGGTGATCCAGACCTCCCCCCTCTTCACTCTGGACCTTTCCACCAGCAATGCTTCACACTGCCACAAAGACGCTTCAGCTGTTTTCTATGAACTACACAAACGCACAAACGCACCTTGTACACGCACACATGCGCACTACAGTGTAAACCCATATGAGGATGGGGTCTCTGTTGAGTCTGGTTCCTCTCAAGGTTTCTTCCTATCACCATCTCAGGGAGTTTTTCCTTGCCACCGTCGCCCTNTGTAAAGCTGCTTTGAGGCAATGACCTTTGTAAAAAAGCGCTATACAAATAAAAATTAATTGAATTGAATTGAATTAACTAGAGTACTTTTGTACTTCTAAAAAGAGTGTACATCTAAAAGTAAACCTATTCAAATATTGGATGTTGTGAGGTCTGAAGAGGGCATATATTGTTTGATGTAAACCAGATCTTACACATAATATTTGCAGTTCATCTGCATGGGATATATTTGCATAAATTTTCTCAGAATTTCTTCTATATCTGCTTTGTGGATCCTGACTGTGTTGTTGTGAGGAGCTAGTGTACAGTACTTCAGAGAACATAATATGCAACTTGTTGTGCTCTTTATTTCTTTGCTTATTAATTACAGGGTTGGAGCATGGTGCTTGAATCATGATACAGTGGATTGCACAAGTATTCACCCCCTTAATCTTTTTCACATTTTGTAGTGTTACAGCCTGAAATGGACTTCATTGTGTCATGAGTCTACATAAGATAAGCCATAATATTGAAGTAGGTTGAAAAATAAATATTAGTTTGCAGTAGAGGTTGAATAGGTTGTAGTATAGGTGTAATTTGCAAAATTATTTACAAATAAAATGCTAAAGTTTCATGTGATCTCACAAGACAAAGAACCAGAAACTAGGACTAGGAATAGGATGTTATTTAAAAAAAAAATTCTGGATCCTATTCAAGACCCAATTCTTGTCCATTTTTTTATTCACACAGTGAGATCACGCTCACGCAGGGCTTCATCGTTCACTTTGAGATGATGCATGTTAGAGGAAATGAAATTAGGGCTGCTAGTGGAGCCTTCCACTGTAATATATGAGCAGACCAGGTAATGTTCTACATGGAACAGGGCACAGGACTGTTAATGACAGGGTGCCAGGTTTGCTGTTTTAAATTGGGCTAGTTTAAAAATACACTGTGGCCACCAAGACCTTGTTTCATAGTGAAAAATTATAATTAAATTTATTAGATTTCCACAAGAAAATGCAAAGTGTAAGTGCAGACAGTGTGTTTATGATGAATCATTTTTATTGTAAGATATACTGAATGTAAGTTTGGGAGAGGGAAAGTGGGATTATGGAGTGGATAATGTTTGTACATTAGGAATGTGTGTGCACCATGGTGACCTTGTTTCCACACACACAAAGGCTGAGAAAAAAAGAAAAATCTGTCTCCCTTTTCCAATGCCCAGATTTGGGGGTACAGACTCAGGTCTTTTGTGTGGTTTATGAGATGGAGTTAGGCTGGAAATTTTGCTGGCAATGAGAAAAACACCTGCTGTATCAAATATAGCTGAAAAAGCCTAAAACCACTGAAAACAAGCTGTGAGACTGTTTTCTAGATGACTGTATGTTGTTGACCCTCAACTGTCTATCACAGGGTTTCTCTAAAAATTCACTAGTGTGATAGCCTTTACTTAATTTTGTTTTAGCCTATGCCATTATTCAGTGCCCCACCAAAATCTATGGTCATAACACTGCTGGATGTGCTCTATGATTGGTTCATTTATATGTCATTTGGATAAAAGCATTTGACAAATCAATAAATTCAAATTCAGGGATATAAAGAATATATAACAGTTGTATTTCAGTGGACATATTTGTATTTGCCTAAAATCTTACACAACTGAAGTTTATGTAGCTAGTTATAGGTAAAAGTTGTCCATATTTAAATGTACATCAGCTACAATTAAAATTTCTGGTGATACATACAACAAGTAACAATCAAGCAGAAGGTGAAGGAGATTCCTATAGTTCTCGGGGACAACATATTAAACAACACTCAAATGGAAAGATACAGATACATAAACAACTCTGTTTAGAGAACTGCACAGTTTATATTTCACACAGTTACATAATTATACAGTTGGTTTGATAATATGCAGGTGGAACCACATGGAACCACTTTTTTGTATCATCCCCATACAACAAGGCACTCTCAGACTTCGGTAAAAGAGAAGCCAATCATCACTCGAAATGAGTTTCAGAATGATGTGAACAGCTGGAACAACAGTTACACAGAGAACAATAAGTGTTATACAAAAGTTAGTTCCAACCACTAATATGATTGGACAATCCATTCTCCAAGAGTGCTGATATTTAGAATAGTAGCACTGCTACATTTCATTGTCTATCTGTGCTACATTTCACTCTGCTTGTGTTTGCTAAATAAATTTCCAATTCTAGCTATAGTTTTTTTTGTGACTTTGTGAATGATGCTCGACAGTCGGTCATAGAAGTAACGTACTGTTGTACGTTGAGAGATAGGTCGACACCCTTCTTTGGGAGCTATTTTCACTGATGGAGCAAAAAAACAAAATATTTTCCCGTATTGAGTCTGAAGTGTCAGTTACTCAATATTAATGTCTTGTTTATAAAACAAGTCATACTCAATATCAACACAGCTGTAATTACCTGTGGCTTTGTGCCACTCGCCAAGTCACAGCAGAGCTCAAATTCACTTGCTTGTGTGATATTGCTTAAATGAACTGCACCACAATCACAATTCTACACCTCATGAAAAACATCTCTGCTAAAAAATAAACACAGAGTCACATCTAAAAGCATTTAGAAAGTCAGAACATTATACTCTGACCAATCAAAAATTGAACTCTTTGGCAATAATTCAACTCATCATGTTTGGAGAAAGAAGAGTGGTGCATATGATCCTAAGAACACTATATCCACAGTGAAGTATGGAGGTGGGAGAATCATGATATGAGGCTGTTTCTTTGCTAATGGTACTGGGGCATTACATGTCATAGAAGCAAAACATGCATGGTGTGATATACTGGGACATATTATCTCACTGGCCAGGAAAGTGAATCTGGGGAAAAGATGAATGCTTCAACAAGACAACAATCCCAAACATAAAGCCAAAATAATTCATGCCTTGCATGGCCTAGCCAATCTCCTGACTTGAATCCCATTGAAAATTTATGGAGAGTTTTGAAATTGCAAATCCATCAGTGGGACCCTCATAACCTTGGTCAACTGAAGACAAGTTGCCAAGAGGAATGGGCCAATGTTGAAGCACAATGCTCCAAAAAAAAAAAAAAAAAAAGAGAATTACTTCTTAGCATAGACATTTTGTCACACACAGATAAGGAGGCAGACCAGATGTAGACAGTAAAGTCAGATTGTTTAATAACAGAACTTAGAAGAACACTTCAAAAATATCCAGCAGTGCTGGTGAGGTAACTGGGAGTAACACAAAGTCTTAGAAAGAGTTTCATAAACTTAGCTTTTCCANTGGGGTGGCTGGTAAGTGGCTGCAGGTGTAGGTGATTAGTAATCCGGGGATTGTGAACGTGAGTATGGAGTGTGATTCGATGGTAACTGAGAGTGAGTGTGGGATGCTGAACTGGCTGAAGGCTCTCTGACACATCTTAAAGTCACAACAACAGTTTACAAAAAAGTATTTTTAATGCTGTCTACTGCTGTTGATGGCACAAGGCTAAAAAAATGGCACAAAAACAAAAAAAGCAACAAAATAACCACAGACACAAAAATAAACCCAGAATGGCTAGTAAAAGATGTGGCCTTTAAGAATGTGCATTTTTTTCAATATCCACCAGATGGTGCATACAACAACATACTGTAGCTCAACACGCATAGGCTCGACGACATTTAATGTGCTCTGCTGCTTCGGTTCTGAGAGAGGTTCACAGATCTGTTGGCCAAGCACAAACAGATCATGGGCTTCAGTACAAGAAACAGCACCATTTGGTTGGAAAAAGAGTATATGCTGTATACAGAATATGCCTAAAACAGAACTACTGTATCCACTAGCAAGCCGTGTTTGTTCAAATGAAACATGACTGCCCTCTACTGTTCTTATCTTTCCTGCGCACACAGCATGCGCGTGATCCTGCATCATACCGCGTGAAATCGCAGGATCCCTTTTCCTCTGATGTGCATGCTCATTGGCCATATCAGAAAGTCCTCTGTTGCTATGATGAAATCTCTATGATTTGGCTGGTCACACTCTCTCAGTGACCAACACCGGCACAAACCATGAAGCTGTGGCAATGAGTTGAACAGACTGCAGAGAGCAACAGTGGTAAATAGAGCTGTAGAGCCAGAGAAGAGTGAACTCCCTTACCATCAGCACGAGCAGTGGAGCACACACAGACAACAGGCCAGCACACCCTCCACCTGAATCATGCCCAACAAACATTCATCAGGCCCTGAAACACTAAAACCAGGAAAGACCACCACCACTTTATCTATTCTAAAATCTCCTGTATGTTCGTGTGATGTTGGCTAGGAAGAAGTGTGTAAAGTGCTGGCAACTTGGTCTGGGGTGATAGTGTTGGGGCAGCTATGCATAACTATTTGCTGTCATCTTTCTTCTGGATTAGCACGGCTGGAGCTTCTCAGGAACGATTTAATGCCTCAATGACTCCTACTGTCTGCAGCAGAGTCAATGTAGTGAGTGCTAGACTATGTCTGTTTGCGTGCAATCTTCCTGAAGTGCTGCATATCCTTATCATGGTAGGCTTTGAGTAGCTCTCTCACCACCACTCATTGTGCAGGCAACAGCGCTCCATGCCATTGTCACATGCCATTGGAAGATATCCCCACAGAGGGCTCCTGTGACACCTGCTGAATAGTAGGCATACGCAAACACCAAATAACTTGATAGCTTATATAAAAAACAGGCCAGCAAGGACAGCACAACATATTTCTTTGTTGTAAACAAAGTGATGAAGGCCTGCCTGAGAGAGTCACAGCTGATTCTATTGAATTCAGTAGTTATTTCTGACTAACCAAGAAAGATGGCTGAATTTAATTAATGATAAAGACTGCACACCAGGTAAGATGTGCTCCAGAGGATGATATTGTGTAGAATGTTGTGGTAATGCAATAATGGGTTGTGTGGAGGTGGGGTGAGTAACTGTAGGGTGTTAATGAGATGTTTTTGCTTTGAGAATCAAAAATACAGAAATGTGTGTATACACACAGAAAAGATTAGAGGAAGACTGTGCTCATGTGGAGGAAGTAAAAATGAATAGACTGATATCACATAGAACATGAATGGTTCTAGAAAACAACATGGCTATGTAGAAACCAACAAAACCATTTATCTTACAGTAGTGGATATGATGATTATATGAGATTTCTAATGTGAGTTAGGGTGCTGAGGTTCCTCTCCTCCACAGAGTGTCATTGTGTCGTATTGCATCCTCCAACTTAGCACAGTTCCCCAAGCTAAACAAAATGTAGAAGTACTCAGAAAGTTTGTTTTAGTAACCTAATTAACATAAAATTAGATTATACTGAATAAACAGCCAGCACCTTTGATATTTTATAATCTGAATGTATATATTTCTGTAAAGCTGCTTTGTGATAATGTCCACTGTTTAAAGCACTATACAGATAAAACTGAATTGAATTGAAGGTTGTAACTGTGGTTCAATACTGAATGAATGTGTCTACTCCATCCACTAGGGGTCAGTAGGGAATTAGGTGACTATGGTAGTAAAAGAGGAGTAACCCTCTGAGGGAGGCAGCATGTAAACTGTTTGGTGGTTTGCAAGCCTCATATTATATATATATATATATATATATATATATATATATATATATATAAAATCCTCCTCCCAAACCCATTTTTCACCCATCCCTACTTCTAAGAAATGAGAGGCTCTCCCTTCTAAACCCCTTCCTTCTCCTTCCCTGATAGATAGATAGATAGATAGATAGATAGATAGATAGATAGATAGATAGATAGATATTTGGTATAATTTGCTATATTTGTTTGGTATTTGTAAATATTTTTGTATATGTTTAATTGTTGGGGTTTGGGGGCATTTATTGCTGATTTATAACACACATTTTGCATGGACACTAAGTGAATTGAGTGTGGTCCAATCTATGCAGAATAGACTAGCAAAGGTCCCTCCTCAGGTGATAGTGTTGGCAAAATGGGGGGGAATGGGGGGATTCCCCTCTGGGATTATAAAAGCAGTGGTTAGCCAAATGTTGCACTGTCCTACACATGTGTATTCCATGCCACTTATTATAATCATATGGCTGGACATTTAACTGTCTCATGGTCCATTACTCCTAATGATTTGTTTTGGCACATTCAACATCTGAGGGCTATCCTCATATCCTTGAGACAGGGAGAGCTCACAGGAAATCTGAAGAAGTGTGCTATTAGATATTTGTTTTGCAACTGCACTTGAGTCATGGGCAGGTGCATTCCCAAGACCCAAGACCAAAAAGGAGATGAGGCAGTTTTTGGGGCTGGCTGGGTATTATCAGTCCAGTAGATGAAGCTGTATGGCCCTATTACTCAGATAAAAGCTGCACTTTGTGGTGGACCACAATTACATTCTCCTGACTTTTCGATAGGGTGGCAGAGGTATGTGGTGGTGGAGGTGTGGTCAGCTGTCATTTGTTAATGGTAACGAATGAGCACCGCCACGGGTTCACAATTCAGTTGTGTGCTTCTTTGCAGAGGAGGCTGAAAAACCAATCGAGATTGTGGGTGCTGAGCTTTGTCTGTTTGCATGAGAAGGAAAGAGCAGCAATAAAAGATAAAAAAAATAAGAAGAAATAAGAAGAAGTTGTCTTGTCCTAAGTCAGGCTCCCATGTCCTCATTCTCCTATGAACATATGAGGCTGTGTCAGTCATATAGAAGAGTCATTAAGAAAGTTGTTTTCTGTAGTGACAGCACCATGACAGTCTAGAGAATCAGTATTTATCTTATAAATACAATACGTATTTATGGTATCTTACAGTAATAGACATAACTGATTATGTGCAGTGTGGTATGATGATTATTATTAAGGGAGTTGTCAGTTTAATTAGATTAATAACAGTGACTGATTTCGGGTATGAATTGGAGAAACAGTTTCAGTTATGACAATAGCACAATCTAGAAAAATACAAAATCATTTATCTTACAGTAGTGGATATGATAATTATTGAGAGATTTGTAATGTGAATTATGAGTTAGTGTGGTGTGGTTCCTCTCCTCCACAGAGTGTCATTGTGTCGTATCACATCCTCCAACTCAGCACCTGCA
>CM074953.1:4796911-4808141 GCA_037577455.1 Pangasius macronema
AAAATGAAATCACACATTTCCACGAGGCACAGTGTCATATTTTTGCACCATATCGTTACACCCCTACTAGGCAGGTTTCCATACAAGGGCTTTCTTGTGAAAACAATAATAACGCCAAACTGTTGGTAGTGTTTCATGAATACTAACTTGTGCTAGTGAGGGTAAATTTCAAAACTTCTTCAGAAAAGAAAGAAAGAAGGGAGACGACGTGACCTAACAGCCAAACTTAAAAATAAAACAAAAACAAAAAACAACGTTAAATTTTAGTGTAGGCTACAAACAAGTTTTATTCTGGGTGACAGGGGTAAAAAAGGACAAAAAGAAAGCATTTTTTTTCCTTATGTGCACAATTAACATCAAATTCACAAATATGTACATATTAAAAAAAAAAAAAAAAAAGGAAAGAAAGAAAGAAAGAACAGAAAAGACTAGACACTACCAGCCTGTTTGCTCCTGAAGAAACTACTCTATAACGGTTCAATTTGCTGCAACAAACAGTTTTTAAACAATGATAAGCGTCCATCCAGCCACAGGACGACTCTTTCCCCCTAGCAGATGAGAAAAGACTACACAGGGTTGCAGATAAATGTGTTGCTCCACAGCACCCTCAGCTGGACTGAAAGGGTCACATTCCTGAAACACACACACGTGCGCACACCTGAAGGGGAAACCCAGAGGAGGAGGTGTAGATGGTTGGACTTCCACATCTGTTGTTTTTTTTGTTTTTTTTTCTCCCCTTTCTTCACATGATTTAATCTCTTTGCTCCATTTTGACCTTGGGAGGCTTGAGGAACGTCCGGTTCTTCTTCTCCTTTTTTTTACCTTTGGCTTGGAAGTTTCTCCAGCTGTCCACACGTCCATCCCTCGATTCCTGGGAAAGACAAAAAAAAATAAAGTGGGATTGAAATAAAAGATGCTAATTGAGTTTAGAAGCTACTCATTGATTAAACTGACAATTAATCCGATTTTAATCAGCTTCCTCAATTAATTAAACGGACCTGATTGCAGTGTTAGTGGGTTTATCAAGTGTTCGTGAATTGGCTAGAGGTTGTTTTTACTGACACTGATGCAACAATAAATCCGAGATAAACTTGGTCTTATGATTTGGTTGCATACTGTTGTGGTTCATTCGTACATTCTTTTATAATCCAACTGTGTTCAGTTATAATCCAACTGTGTTCAGTATTTAATAGAAAGTCCATGTTTTGTTTTGCTTTTCTTTTTGAGCATCTAGAGATATTATAAATTAAGATGTTATTACACACTCCTCTACTCTCCTTAAGGCGGAAAAGGCGAATTCCGTCACGGATGAATAAATGGTTTACCCTGATAGTTTTTAAATCTTTAATATTAAAAAAAAAAAATCACAATCAGAAGAGAAAAATAAAAATAAAATCAATATCACAATATCTCAAGCCTAATCCCTAGTCATTAATATGCATTTCAGAAATTTGACAACAGCTAGAATGCTTTGATCAAAAAAAAAATATTTCAAATATTACTGAAATCTGATATTTAATATTAAGAGGCAGTGTAACCACGACTTCCCCGTCAGGCCTGAAAAGAAGCAGTTTCTCAAGGTTAAGCATACCTCAAAGTTCTTCTGCCACTCTTTCTCTCTCTTCGCTCGCTCCTGTGTTTCAATCTCCTCTTCTCTTTGCCTTTTTCTGAAGAAAAAAAATATATATTATAGAAGTTAAAAGAGGCTTCACGACTAAAATGGCAATGCTAACAGACAAGCTGTGGTCACAACTAGGGCCGTGATACATGCTTATAAAAACTTTTCTACTGTTTTCAATCTTTACATTTGTTGCAATTTTTACAGCTTTTCCCACAATTTCCTTTTCAGTGTTCATTTATTTTTGTACACATGAAATAAAAGTGGGTCAAACCAGATTTATTTTTTAAATCAACCTTATTCTTCTGCTGACAGTCTGAAGTATCGTGATATATTTCTGTTGTATCGTTCACCCTAGTCTAAATCTAACTTCGATTATTTTTATTCCACCTGTAAAAAGATTACAGTACACTGAAATGTACACTTGTGTAGCCTGTGATCATTTGATGCATACTGATCACATACGCAATTATATAATCATATAATTATTACATGTATCACACACAGATTATGTATACGATCTGTGCATTTTGTACTCATATTTGCTAAAGGTAAGCACAGAAAGGCAGGAGGGAGGAAGGATGGATGAGCAGCTGGAGTACCTCTCGTGCATTTCCTTGGCTTCTCTCTCCTTCCTCTTGAGCTCCAGCTCGGCGAACAGCTTCATGGTCTGTTTATACACGGCCTGCCTGAACTGGGAGAAAACCGTGATTATAGCCTGCACGTGATCAAGCACTTTAAATATTCCTGCTTAACATGGATTAACGTACCAATTTAACATGAATGTATCAGCTGTCAAGATACTTTAAATAAAATGTGTTTTATTTTAAAAGCAGCAAGTCTGCGAGTTAGAGCCCGTACAATGTAGATTAGATTAGCAGATAATGTAAAAGATCAGCCTAAACTTGGGTTCTTATGAAAGTAAACATTAGTCTACTGTGACGGATGTTTGTTAAGCTTTTCACAGTGCTTTTCTGTTAACATTTTTCCTAGCGTTAGGCTTCAGTAAAGCATCGAGTGTTTGTTTGTTTGTTTGTTTTTTGGAACTCCTGTCCCATTGGTTAAGTTTTACAGTTACTCTAACAGCAAAATTACTCAGATTGCACATCCCGGACCAAACTGGACAACTATAAATCATTCCGTTCCTCAGAAGGCTTTGCTATAATCTGGCACAAAAAAAGCTTGAAGTGCATAAACTATTGAAATTGTAGGAATCCTGACAAAAAGTCGAATGGGGACGCCTCCATCAGCAGCAAGTCAAGTCCTTCTTGTTAGTCACTTTTATGCCAGAACCACCCTTAATGTTATTAACGTTAAAAACAGGAAGGAAGCTACTGAAGAAGAAGAAAAAAAAAATTCAGACATTTGACCTTGCTGTGACCTTGACCCTGTCTGGATCAGTTCCATGGGTGCGTCTCAATCAGCTCCCTAGTTCACTAGTCAGGGTACTGATCAGGAAGTCGGCCATTTTAAGAGCTGTCTCAACGCAAAATCCTTCCAGTGCACTGGAACGTTTGCTCCCTAAAAAAAAAAAAATCCCACAACCCACCGCAAAAACCAGCGAGCATCAATGCTCACTATGTTCCCTTACTGGAAATGACATCATGTTTTCTGAAGCCTCTCAGCTTAAAAAATGTTTTAAAAAATGCGGCAAACTGTCAACATCGTCTACAAATGTAAGTAGTTATGTACTTGCTATCTTTGTTGCAGCTCTCAAATGATTACTTACGCTAGCGATTCTTAACTTTATTTGATGTTCCATATATTGTTTTATTTGAGTCTAACGATTTTTTTTTTTAAGTGTTTAATAATTTTTAAAAAATCCACCAGCTAGCCTACAAGCCTGCTTGGACGTACCATGACAGAAACGCACGTGATTAAGCTAACAAATTTATATGACATATGTCAGAAAGATATCGGTCCTGCCTGTTGTTGATAAATACACTTACAGTTACGGCATTTGGCAGACGCCCTTATCCAGAGCGACTTACATTTACCTCATTTATACAACTGAGCAGCTGAGGGTTAAGGGCCTTGCTCAAGGGCCCAGCAGTGGCAGCCTGGCGGTACTGGGGACTGAACTCATGCCCTTGTGGTTAAGACAAATACCAGTGGTGACGTTATACAACGCGAACACACAGTCATGTCACCACAAATTGAGTCATCAGTGTCGCAATGTGTAGTGAGCCAGCGTCCTTACTTGTGCCTGGACTTGTGTACATGATATACTGATTCACATCCTAGGGAGCTGATTGAGACGCACCAAATGGAGTTCAAATCTAATGAGTTCATTTGCAGGTTATAAAGTTATCTCCATACAACAAACATTCAACCACTCGTTCTTGAGATACTGCGCTAACGAGAATCTCAGATGGACGGAAAAGTGATGGCTTAGAACCAATTCTAGCATTTCAGACATTTCTGAAAGATCCGAATTCCAGTGTTTGGGACACCGGATACACTGTACTTCAGAAAAAAAACAAGAACAAGTGCCATTGTGTAATATGACAAAGCCAACTCCATTACCACTTCCGGGTCGTCCTCCTCTATCACTGTGGACTTGCCGTCTTTCTTCAACTGCTTCCTCTTCTGATTCATCTGTCAACACAGACGAGAAAACTCAGCATAATGACCACTTCACTACGAAGTGCTGCTCAATGGGACACATGTAAACATAGGAGCTGTTATTAAAATTAAAATACAGTAAGCACTGAGAGAAAGGAACTGTAAGGAACAGAATCATTATCTGATGTAACTTATTACAACTGTGACGAGGAATGATTTTAATATCCCACTGAGAGAGCTCTTACGTTATGCTCGATGTATTCTTTTCCTGCATGAATCACATCCATGGCCCTTTTCTTCTGCTCGGGATCCAGAAGCAGCTTGTATGCCTTATCAACCGCTGCAAAACAGTCTCACAGAGTTAGAAGGCAACAGGCACGGTTCGTATACACTGCCAGGTTATCTTCGTAGGTATACGATTAGTGCGTGTTACTCAGGATGAGGAAAGAGCAGCACTGAGTAGATATCATTTGGGTTGCTGAACTATTGTCCACATGATACACTCATACCAGCACCACATACACACATACACACACACACTGCCATATCAGTGTCATGGCTGTCCTGAGACCCACCATTCAAATATCGCCTGCTCAGATGTGGTCCATTGAAGGATGGCGTAAAGACAAGCTGACAAAATAATCAGTACAACCAAAGCACATGACTTATATCATTCCTCACTGTATGTGAAATGCAAGCTCTGTGGACAGTTCATTTAAAAACTGACAATAATTCAATTCAAAGCAATATAGGGAGAATACAGGCACCAAGCAAATATTCTGAGAAGGAAGCACGAAAGTTTGCTGATTTCTGACATATACCAATGGCGTGTACTGACAGTGTAAGACAGAGGAACAAGACCTGACATGACAGAACTTCCTGCCTTCATTCGCCAGCCAGTACATGAGCCTTCTGTTCTCTCTGAGAAATAAAGTAGAACTTCTGAAAGCACAGAGTGAAGATTCACCTTCAAAGGCCTGCTGTGCTCTGTCTACATCGTCCTGGTTCTTATCCGGATGGACCAAAATGGACAACTGGAAGAAGAAATAAGAACAGTCATTTTAAAATTTAAAAAAATAATAAATTTGGTGCTCTCCATACCAAAGGCCCAAAAGAAGACTAAAAGTACCAAAGCATACCTGGCGAAACCTCTTCTTCAGCTCTTCATCCGTGGCCTCTGGGTCAATCTGTAAAACCTTTAATAAAAAAAATAAAAATAAATCAATTAATTAATTTTAAAAAGAGGGGAGAGAGAGAAAAATTAAGAGGAGAAACCACCTTTAACATTTTGCCCCTTTTGTGCATAATTTAATTATCAGCATATTCAGTTTTTCTTTCTTTATTGACTTTAAATCACAAGATACATGAATTTTCTATTTTGCCCATATATCACTTTTATTTAAAAGTCCCTGAGTAGGTAAGCCACAACAAAACAAAAACAAAACAGTAAAAAACATTATACCTGAGAAAAAATCATAATAATTAAAAAAAAAAAAAAAAGTTTTAAAAATTTTAAAAAGTTTCTATTTCAAAAATATAAGACTTCTATTATAAAATTTTTAATTTTTCTTTTTAATTTTAGGTTTTATATTTTGAAATAAATAAATAAGAATTAAAGAAACAATAGAGGCATGCTGCACTGAGAATATCAAACAGTCTAACAGGCTAGAGAGCAACAGAAAGCAGGATAATGATTTATGTTAAATTAAAGTAATGGTGTCAAGTTTTTTGGAGGTGATTTACATCTTACGTTTTCCTAAAATATAAAAAGAGAGCCTTAAATTAACTGGATGCGAGTGTGGACATTACGAATGAAAGGGTTAAACGCATGCACTTTCAACACACACTCATCATGAAGGCACCAGACAGCCTGCTCACCTCAAACGGGTTGAGATTGAAATACGTCGAGCCGGGCCGCAGCAACCGCTCTATCTGCTGTTTGGATGTCAGTACAGAGTCTCGCTTTTCAATTTGCTTGACCTGTAAGAAGTAATAAAAATAAACATTTGTACAGTGATCAAAGAGAATATAAGGAAAGAACAGTCAATAAGTGTATATGAGCAAACAGCAAAGGAACAGAGCAAGCAACAGATCAATTAATATACACTTGGGTGCTGCGCAGGACTGGGGTCTGGATATGGAGCCAGATTTAGGACTTTTTTTTCAGTGGACCAAATTAAGGACTTGAAAAAATAAATTAATTATTCAAGCATAATAATAATAATAATAATAATAACAACAACAACATGAACCCTCATGGCTTCTGTAGATCTACCACCTGAGCTGAGACTACATAATCCTAAAGCTCAATAACATGAAATCAAGTACCAACAATGACACACACACACCTCTATGAAAACTCCTGGCCTAGGCACCTGGATACTAGAGGACTGTTAAAACTATTATAAATTATTGTGTTTGCTAAATTCTTGTTATTAGAATCATATAAAATTACACTTAAGTGTTTAAAAATAGAGCAAGTAGATAGAATTTAACTGTAAATCTTTATGTTAGAAGAATTTTATAGGAAATCCACTTTTGCACAGATAAAGAAAAGCCTTGAGGAAATGAAGGTATTAAACTCATGTTTCGTTATCCTGTTGGCTGTATGCTGAAAGTCTCCACACTCCCTACATTAGTGCACTTAATTAAGACTAAAACAGCGGCCCCTACGCCCTATGAAGTGCACTACACCACGAAAATAAACTATTTGGAAATCAACCCTCTTTGAATGTGTTTCAATCCGGAGCAGGTTAAAGACAAGCCACAGTTCTGCGTGTTATACATTATATTATTTAACATGCAGCTAGTTTAATCGCTTGTTTACACGTATAACATGAAATAAAAACCTATAAAGTAGCTGGAGTTATAACTAGGCAACACTGAATTCCCTAGCAGCTAGCTAACACTGGCATATTCGCAGGCTGTTTGCACCGAAACACAACTTTCACTCTACAGGGCCACGCACAAATTAAATGCATTATAAAAATAAATAAAGCTCCCTTTTGCGTATGTTATGTCTGTTATGGACACACACACAAAAAAGCGCTCACCTCTGAATAAAATGTCTGAAACGCATCATCCCTGGTGCTACTCTGAGCCGCGGAGGCGCCTTCCGAAGCCGCCATTTTGGATTTAGACCCCCCCTGCGGATGTGACGTCGTTAAAGCGGAAGTACGCCTAACTGACGCTAAGTTTTGCTAAATTAAAGCGTTAAGTTACGTTATGGTTACGTGAAATCCTTGCACACGAACGACGAGTTTTATTGTTTGTTTGCACTTCGAAAATTAGAACTAAAACAAAGCCAGAGGACACACTTACATTTCACTTAGCCAGCAGAAAATAAAATACAACACAGCAATACAAAATCAAACTTCGGGGTTTTTAAAGTTAAATATACGTCATATGTAGGTAATAAAACAGTTGGGTTGAGCTGTTAATTCAAAATAAGTGTTATTACTTCAAAAATAGGTGGTGTGATGAAGTGAAGAAACTGTTACCATCTAAATGTCGGATATTTTACAATAGCAGCACATCCTAAAATGTTTTATTCCTCTTATACCATATCAATTTGTGTGATTAATTTTTTTTTTATTTCTTTAGCCCTGTTAACACTTATGAGAGCTATAAACAGTCATTTATTCACCAGATTCTTGAGCTGTCTCTCTTAAACCTGTACATGAAACTAGGAAGTATAAGGTCCTGTGTCCTCATGACTCCTGTTGTGTAACTGTTACAAAGTGCCGGAACTGGAGACTCCTTCTATAAAATGTTCAATAAACATCTCCTTACAGAAAGATTCACCATATCACCATACCTTTTTCTTACTACCAACACATTTTTAAAATCTGCATATTATTAGTCGTAGATAACGTGGCACGTCTGACAGACAAGTCCCTGTGAATGCGCTGTTTCTCTAGAAACAATGAGGTATTAGAACAAGCATGTTAAATATAATCCTGTGATCTGAATTACAGCCAGCAGAACAACAAAACAAAAAATTAATCCATGCCTTCTGACCAATCAGAAGCAAGCATTTAACAGCACTATGGTATGTTAGAAAACACCACCTGAAACCCTCCAGGTTCAGTAGGAGACCACAGAGATGACTCTGAACATTTTAGTTTCATGTTTAAACTAAATAAGTGCGCCCTGACAACACTGCCTTTATTTTCTCAGTTGGAAGATTCATGACAGTTATGGCAGAGCAACTTACATTTATACAACTGAGCAGCTGAAGGTTAAGGGCCTTGCTTAAGGGCCCAGCAGTGGAAACTTGGCATGCTGGGATTTGAACTCACAACCTTCCAATTTCTGCACAGCCATCCAAGAGGATGGTGGGAGTGTGTTCCTGGAGCTCAATACTATCCTATAGATTTACTAATTAATTATTTATTGGGCATGTACACCTGAGAAACATGGTGAGAAACAGGAATAACATATTTCCCATTTCTGTTTGCAATCTACTAGCCAGATTCGATTCGATTCAATTTTATTTGTATAGCACTTTTAACAATGGGCAGTGTCACAAAGCAGCTTTGCAGAAATCTGGACATAACCAGAGGTGACGTTGGGAAGGAAAAACTCTGAGACGACACAAGAAAGAAGCCTTGAGAGGTACCAGACTCAAAATGGAGCCCATCCTCATCTGGGTGACGGCAGATAGTGCAACTATAAATCATTTCACTTCTAAAACAGTATAGTATACGGTCTAAAACTGCTAATTGTGTTAACAGGAACTTGGGTATGAGCATCACTGTGTTTTAACTTTAAGTGTCACCGATCAAGCTGAAGTTGTTAACTGTTCAATTATGAAGACTCTGAAAACACTATAATCAGAGAAATATTGAGGTGAAAGATGAAGCCTGGTGGAAGGTTATTTCAGTAAGAGGAAAAGAAAAGGAGATCAGTATTCATAAGATTACTTAACATATTTGATGTGGGGGCCTTAAAGTCTTGAGCCGAGCATTAGGGGACACACAGCACAACCCAGTACCCCCCTAAAATGATGCAAATCGTGATAATTCAATTTCCAATTATATTCTGTTTGCATAGTGCACTGAACAATAGACACGGTCATATTACGAAGAAACTGTCTGTGCAGAGTTTCGCATGTTCTCCCCATGTTCATGTGGGCATCCTCTAGTTTCCTCTGACACCTGCCCGTTTCTGAAGATACTCTCAATTGCTCCCGTGAGACATGTAACACAGGCCTCATCTCCTTCAGCACCACAGCCTGCGTTTATCCTGCATGAAAAGAGGAAGTGTGGGTCACATATCGGTCACAGATCACATATATCCCTTAAAAATATATAGTATTGGACAATATATGAGATAAAAAAAACTGTAGGGACGGCAGCAGAAAAGTGATTCTCACCTGATGATGCCACAGCCATCCATAGCTGGGAGTCCAAGAGGGCAAAAGAGAGCCACATGGCTTGGTAGCTGTTGTATGATGGGGGAGACCTAGCTGGTGGGTGAGAATTGCCCAAGACTAAAGTACATCACTCCTTCCATAGAGCAATCCTTCATTTTTTTTGCTCAAGGCATCAAATAAAAATTAAAATTTCATGATGATTTATTTGGAACGTCACCAGACACTATCCTGAAGGCTCAGTACTGAGCGTAACTTTATACATGTACACTATACCATCACACCCATATGTGCTTGTTGAATATTCCATCCGTGAGTTAGTCCCCATTTGCTATTATAATACCCTCCTCTCTTCTCTTCTCTTTCCACTAGATGTTGGAGCGTGGCTGTGTGGATCTGTGCTCATTCAGCTACAAGAGCATTAGTGAGATCAGACACTGATGCTGGTGAGGAGGTCTGGGGTTCAGTCGGTGTTCCAGTTCATCCCAAAGGTGTTCAGTGGGGTTGAGGTCAGGGCTCTGTGCAGCACACTCGAGTTCTTCCACTCCAACCTTCACACACCATGTCTTCATGGAGCTCGCTTTGTGCACCGGGACACTGTCATGCTGGAACAGGTTTGGGCATCTTAGTTCCGGTGAAGCGAAACTGTAATGCTACAGCACAGAGAGACATTCTATACAGTTGTGTGCTTCAGACTTTGTGGCAACAGTTTGGGTTAGAACCACATATGGGTGTTAGGTGTCCACAAACTTTTAGCCATAGAGTATATTCATCAGGTGACAAAAATTATTAAAGAGAAAAAAAATGTGACTGACTCAAAGACTAACATATTAAACATAGTAATGTGATGGTTTGTTTAAACCATTATATTAACCCAAAACAAGGCAGATATTTTGCACCTACTCTCTGGGCTTTGTATCTGCGCAGCAGGGTGAACCCGATGAGCAGAAAAATCAGATGTGTGCGCTCACACACATACAAACAAAAAGACACAAGGAGAGAAGTTCAGAGTAGCTTGATGTCTCTGAAAAGCCAGGGACTACTCAGGTACGAGGTTGGGACCCACAAGGAAACACTTTGCTCTGGACAGAAAGGAGGAAAAAGACAACAAAGGGTTACAAAAATAGCAAACTCTGGCATATTTGTTACAAAGCAAACTACTACCATAAAGTAATCAAATTATCACGACTACATGCACAACGTACACTTCATACACAAAGACTTACCCTGATATAAAGTGGATAGATGCAGCACACAGTGTCCCATTGTTGGAGCACTCCGTAGTTTTCTGGACAATCACATACAAAAACACAGCGTTCTGCTTACCTCCATAACTCTAGTCATTACCAAAAGCAGTCGATTTTCTATTTCGCTTATTATGAATAAATAATTTTATCTAAGGCATTTATTATCCATTGAGGCTCACTATCAGCAAAAGAACAAAGAAACATCAGTTTACAAAAGTTGTAGGCAAAAACATACACACTATATATACACACTCCTGAACAAAATCTTAAGACCGGGGGAAACAGTCCAAGTATTCACATTTCGCTCTGGTGGATCATAACCAGGTTGTAAGAACTGCTTCAAAATGTTAAAAGAAGAAAAAGGAGCAAGAGACAAAAAAACAGAGATTGGCAATTTATCGAAAACTGCATTTAAACTCAAACAGG
>CM074953.1:4808241-4821574 GCA_037577455.1 Pangasius macronema
GCACTGAAGCATTTCCAACTGTACTGGACATTACTGCAGATAATCTATCTCCATTTCTCTTTGCCCTTCAATCTTCACCCACATGTGCAAGCTTTTCAGTGGATGACACAGATATGAGAGAGAGAGCATGTTTATGGTGCCCAAGGACCTCTTAATGAAACACTGTTCTCAATTTTTTTTTTTTTTTTTTTTTTTTTACAAAAAAAGTACATAGGTCAGGGACCCCAATAATTAAAATAATAATTATCATCATTAGGTACATTATGAGATTATTTTCTACATAATAATCTCCATTTTGTTCAATGCATGAATTAAGCAAGCACTTAAAAATGTTTGGATTCCTCTTTATTTAAAAAAAAAAAAAAAAAGCCACACTTTTGAAGTTTTCATCTAACTTACCTTAGTATATGTGGACAATATTATGGATATTTATTGCAGCCAGATAATTTTTTTCAATTTCTGATCTTTGCATGCAGAGAACCCATTTTTATTAAAAATTTCCATTAGATTACAGTTGTCATTAATCACTGGCATAATAAATTAGGATAAACATTATTTACAAAAAAAGATTTTGTTTCATGACAAATCATGTGCAGGGGAAAAAAAATAAAAATAAATATCGCACAAGACAACTAGTAGAATTCTTTAGGCTCATGGCGAAGTCCTATTCGTGTATGCACTTCTACAGAACAGTTATCAGAGGACAATCAAAGCCAACTGATCAAAATAAATGTAGCAGCAATGTAAAGTAAAGAAATTGAGTATTTTGGATGACCAATTATGACTTGAGAGAGAGTGATTAAGGTAAGAGAAACCGAGAGAGAGAGAGAGAGAGAGAGAGGAGTGTGAAAGACCAGCTCACCCCCTGCTGGAGAAGAACACAGTTCTGGTGTGTTCCTCAAGCTAGCAACGGCTCTCTCTCGCTCCGATACCTGGATAAGTCAGATACAAAGGGACAAACACTTACCAAACACATACACACTGTGGAGATGACAGCAGCACACACACTTCACACTTACCACCACATACCGCAGGGGTGCAGACCACATCGATAAGACAGAAACGCAAGGCGAGATTGATTCAAGCCGAGGTGGAAATAATCCAATACTTTTACGGATTGGATTATTTACAAGAGGGTTATGTCCAGCAGATATAAGAAGCAGCACTAGAGCGCAAATCTGCACGTCTGTAGCAGGTATATCAGCTGTAATCATTCGTATTTCAGTCTACATCGCCTCCTTACTACCATCAATCACTTCGCTATTAGCTGGTTCAGACTGAAATGACCAAATAAATAAATCAATAAAAATAATCTGACACAATCCTCCTCTTACCCTGAACAGTCAATCAGCCCAGACATGTTTGGTGTCTGAAGTTTGCTCCTTTACTGTTGCACTGGAACTACAAAAATTAACGACTGTAGCTAACAAATACCAAACGCCACCCAAAATCTGAGCGGAGTGTAGCTGAACGCTGTTGTGGCAGCCATCTTGGATTACAATACAATATATGGCAATATATGGATGACGATAATATTGATATTGTGATATCACTACACACAACACACTTTTCTGAGATGCATCATATTACAAATTAAACATTTCAGTGTTCAATTGTTTAATTTTAATAATCTTTAATAAGATTGTTATTTTTAAATACAAAAATGAGTCAATTTTTCTCTACAAAAAAAAAAGCAACTACTGTATTGCTATAATTGCACATAATTGAGATTGTAAGCATATCTGTAACTCAATCATGACACGTATTTGTGTCTCGTGGAAATATAATTCGGCAGTCACATGATACACTTGGCATCTCGCCCATCCCTACGTACTACACACTAGTTTACACTAGCAACATTTTACAACACGCCTCCCAAAGTCTGGAGGCAGAAATGAAGCGGAAAGCTGGAAGTTAAAGAAGAGTTCAGGTTGTTTTGTTTAAAAAATTTAACTTATGCATCTTAATGAAGATTTGAGAATATGTCTATGGAAAAGATTAGTCTTTAGCTCCAGTGCAATGCTAAATAAGCAAAAGACTATATCAGGGTAAGGGGATGACTGTGTGTACATTTACTACAAATAGTAAATTCAGTTCTGAATGCTGAACACATGAATCTATATTCATGGGCTGTTGATATCAAAGTGCTAATTCAGTTCTTGGCTAAAAACTAATGCAGTAATGTGATACCTATGATGTAAAAACAGGCCATCAGTCATTTATTCATGTTGACAGAAGTTTAGATCATGGCACTCTGTTCCAAAAATAAATTGGACCGGATTCTCTCAACTATGCATTTAGCGTTTTAGGTTAAAATTAGGCTACAGTGGATATAAAAAGTCCACACAACCCTGCTGAAATGAAACCAAGATAAATGTTACTATAGCAACCAATGAACTTCGAGTGGGGGAAAAAAGAAAAAAAGTACATTATTCTGGCTGTATAAGCATGAACACTCTTTTATAATGGTGCGTGCGACTGTGCCCCTAATTAATCAATCACATTCAAACTCACGTTGAACAGTAATCATCACACAGTTGTCATCAGTGAAGTGATTCGGATTAACACCAAATAAAGTTCAGAGATTCTGTAGGATTTTCTATCTATATAACAAAGCATGTATGGGACCTGACTGCTGAAAGGTATTTATGAGGACAGGCGTACCAAAGAGTTTCCAAAACATTAGATGTGCCATTGAACACCATGAAGGCCATCACCAACAAGTGGAGAAAATGGGGCAAGGACAAGAAGAAAACTTATCAGGGAGGTTACCAACAGATCTACAGCAACAGTAAAGGAGCTGCAGGAATATCTGGTAAGCACTGGTGACTCCCTGCATCCGACAACAATCTCATGTATTTTTCACATGTCAGGGCTATTGTAGCTAGAGACAAGCCCTTTCTCAAGGGTGGGGGAACATTCCTAAATCACCCCAAAACATGTGGCAAAATGTGTTATGGCCTGATGAGACCAAGGTAAAACTTTTTGGGCCTAATTCTAAAAGATTTATTTGGTGTAAAAACAAGACCGCTGTCCTGGCACACCACTCACGTGATGAAGTTACACTCTCAACATCACCTCGTGGTTCCGGGAGTTATTGCGTGAAGGTGTTTAACTTGCTGGACAATTCAATGTGGGTTCAACAAGGCCAGCACAATAGCTAACCACCCAAAGAACACCATACCCTTGGTGAAGCATGGTGGCGGCGGCATCACACTATGGTGCTGCTTCTATTCAGCTGGGACTTCGGCTCTAGTCAAGATAGAGGGAATCATTAATAGCTCTAAAGTCTGATCTATTTTGGCACAAAGCACAAATCCAAGTCACCAAAGGAATGGCTTCAGGAGATCAACATTTTGCAATGTCCCAGGCAGAGCACAGATCTCAATTTTATCAAAAGAATGATGGAATGATTTGAGCACTGTGCACAGGAGATCCTCTCCCAATCTGAAGATAGAAGCATTTTGGAACACTGCAAGGAAGACTGGAATAAAATTTGCAAATCAAGATGAGCTAAGTCAAGAAGACCGAGTGCTGTGTTTACAAGCAAAGCAAAAGGTGTTTTATAAAAAAGGTATGTTAGAGCATGCGCAGACTTTTGCAGCCAGGTCATCGTTGGCTTCTTCCTTTTCTTAAAATGTTTCTCTTTTATGTGGATTTTGTTGGTTCCATTAAAGGTGGAAAAAGATCTGGCATGATTTATCTTGGGTTCATTTCTTCCATTATGAAAAACCTGACATTTTAACAGGGGTGTGTAAACTTTTTATATTCACTAAATTAAATATTCCGTAAATTGTTCTGACGGCATGATGCAAGTAATAGTTTATACAGGGTTCTTGCCATATCATTTCAGGACTTTTTTTTTTTAAAGGATTACCATTTTATTGATGGTATAAAGCTCTGTAGCCGTTCTATGAAAAGAGACAAATGCATGAAATATGCTTTCGGAAGGTTACGTTAACGCAAAACTTTACGACCCTGCTGCTTATTCATCAAAGTTGCATAGCAAAAATCTTAGGGCAGGAATTGACATACAAATGAATTCATGAAAGATTGACCTTAACATAAGTGGTGATCTGGACTGCAATTAAAGAAGCTGCATGGACACGTTAACACTCACTAGTTTTTTTTTATTTACCCGTCAGATGCTTACATCTCTTTAAACAGCCCGTCTGCCCAATGAACGTGGATCTAGTTCAGCACTTTGTGAAGTCTTTTGTATGCGAATAATTGAAGGACTAAAGAAGCCTCTGATTCACAAATCATCGTAGCATACTTGCTATACTTACTGATGATGGTGAAATTTATTGTGATTAATTAATGGATTATTAAATTAACCATTGCTCAGGATGTTAATGTTGTGCTTTCATGTACACCTACTACAGCCAGATGTGAGATCAGAGAGTTAGAAAAATAAAATTAATGAATAAAAGACTTGGTGGAATTTGCATTTTTACAAAGTTTTGGAATTAGTTTTGTGATCAAATTTGAATGCATGCACCTTTGATAAATAAGGACAATCGCATTTAAAACGTTGGTGTCTTCAGTCCATAGTACTTCGCTCAAAAATGATTTAATTACCATAATTTGTAGATTACCAGGTCTGTAAATGAGTGACTTGAACCCTGTTATAATACTGTATGTGCTGCTGCTAGATAGAAAGTTTCGATCTGCTCCTGAAAGATGTTTTATTTACATAAATAATTAGACATTAGGCTATGTATCTCCTTAATCTTCATACAGCATCACTGAGGAAGTAAAAAGAGAATTCCTCCAACAACGTGAATGTTTTTTTGTTTGTTTGTTTGTTTTTAAAGGAATTTCATAGCCAAAAATGTATGCACTTAAACTGTGATTTGACTTTGAAATAGTGTTTTTGTTCGGCCATGTTCCTAAGCAATGATGAATGGTGCCATCTAAATAAATTTACAATCACAAACACTGGAGTTTCAAAGTTACTTGACCAATTGTTGCTCGGATGAGTTTTTATTGAAACGGAACAAACAAAAAAAATAAAAGTTATAAATACAAACATCAGAGAACAAACTGTCATGGCTCTTAAGGTGAGCCAAACCAAAGTCCTAACGAGCAAATTTCAAAAAAGAACAAAAAAAAAAAGAAGTCTGAAGTTATGTCAAGGTTTTAAAAAACACAATTTAACTACTTCTAGAAATGCTAAACATACACTTTTAACGGTACTTCCAGCTACAAAACTTTGTTTTTCCTTCCAGTGGATTCTTTTCTCCACTTCCGAAAAAAGACAAAAAAAAAAAAAAAGAAAGAAAATGAAGCTCTAGTCATAGCCATTATTTACAAGCAAGACCCTATGCCACTATCAGAAACCACAGAACGGGAGAGTAAAAGAGAGAGAGGGGTAATAAGAGGTGTACAGTATGGATGTGTTGGGGGGAGGGTGGAGGTTGAATGGAGGTTTGGACAGGAGCTTTCTGCAAGACCATTTCATGATTTTAAACGTACAGACTTTTTTTTTGTCTTTTTTTTTTTTTTTTTTTTTTTTTTTAGAAGTCAAAGTCCTCGTTTCTTTTTAAAATGTTCATTGCTGGCTTTTAAAACAAAGAACAAATGGAAGGGATAAAAGTGGAGCATGATTTAAGACAAAATGTCCCAGTCATTCGTGTGTGTGTGTGTGTGTGTGTGTGTGTGTGTGTGTGTGAGAGAGAGAGTGTGAGAAACAGAGAGCAAACCAATCAGGGGAAGGATGAGGAACGGATACATTCTTGTCTTCAGCCAAAACGTACTTTCAGCCAATCAGGATTTGTGAAGCCAATTCTGGGGCGTGTCCTTATTGTGTCACTGACATACTCTACGGAGGGAGAAGGAGAATAGAAGTCAAACACTGCCAGCCAATCAACGTCTGAGTGTTTCTTTCTTTTTTCTTTTTTTTCTCACAGGAGGACGGTGGGAATGTGTTTAGAGTTGTGTTTTATTTACTTTCGGTACTTTTTTTTTTTTCTCTCTTATTGTTGCCAAATACCTTTTTTACGGGGGGGTGACGTGTGTGTCGTCTACTTCCACTGCTGCCCATAGGAATCCTGGGAGAACTCCAGGGTGTCATTGCTGTAGTAGTTGCTGGAGTAGTCGCCCCCTTGCTGTAGCGGCTGCTGAGCGATTGGCTGCGACCCCCAGTTCTGCTGATTGGTCGTCTGGCGTCGTTTTGAATCCGGTTGGTTAAACACGTCCGCCTTTCTCTTTCCGCCTACGTTGCCTCCGCGGTTCCCGCGGGCACCCCTGGTGCCACGTCCACCCCTGGGCGACTGGAAAGGGCCACCTCTTCCTCCTCCACGTCCTCCTCGGCCTGCTCCCATGGGAGCGCCTCCCCTCGGCGCGTAGCCGCCTCTGCCGCGAGCCGGGGGAACCCCGCGTGCTCTGGGAGGGGGCGGAGCTCCACGGCTCCCGCGGTTGCCGCGTCCCCTTATTGGGTACACTTCTTCATAGCCATAGTAGGGATCATCATAGCCACCACGGTAGTCATGGTAATCGTAACCGTAGTAGTCGTCGTAGTATTCTTCATAGCCGTAGTAATCGGGTGGGTAAGAATAGCCGCCGCGACCACCTCGGCCACGGCCACGGCCCGGGGGTGGCATGCGAGGTGGCGGGTAGTAGTAATAATCATCATACCTGCGCAGACGACAAAAAACAGAACGAGATGAAGATTCTGAAGAGTGCACTTGAGTGTGTTTTGAGCACCTTTTTCAATATCTGTGTGCAAGAACACTGAACAAGAATTTCAATGCAAATTTTCAAACAACTGAAAACCTGTTGACCTAAAACTCCAATGCAAACTCTTATGCAAAGTGCATGAAACTCAGTGGATGTGACAAACAGACTTTCTCTCCTGTGTGTCTCATCCCTTATGTGAGAAGGTGTAGCCAATGCAGTTTGGAATTTGCATTATATAGCTGCTTATTCTGGTCTTTTTTTCAGTACGGAGAAAAGGAGTTGAAATTCTTGGCCGTGGTAATCAGATGTAGATGTGGTAGACGAAGGTTAGAGTCAATACCCTCTTAATGCAGTGTTTCTTCTGCTTGTGTGTGAAGTCTCACCCTGTGTTTCTGCTGGTCTGTCGGGCAGCTTGCCGCTCTTTCCTCTTCTTGTCTGGAGGCTTAGCCAGGACAATCTCAATCTCCTCTCCCCCAAGCTCTTTCCCGTTCATCTCCTCCATGGCCTGACACACACAGATACACAGAATTCAACATTTACAAAAACACATTTTTAGTGCATCAAGTGATTTTGCCATTAAGATGAATTTCTTATGCACTGGTACAATAAAGCAAGTACTTTTTTTTTTTTTTTTTTTGGATGATCGCACATTTTGGATAATCTGACTACCTTAACAGCGGCGTCCCGCTCCTCGAAGTGAACAAAGGCATAGTCTTTCAGTTTCTTAACACGTTCCAGTTTCCCGAACTGCGAGAAGGTCTTCTCTAACAGCTCCTCTGTGACAGAAGTGGCTAGTTTACGGACAAACAGCACCTTCACCTAAAAGCATGCGAATTCAAATCGTTTTATGAAAACCTCATTTAAATACATCCTGATGTGAATTAATTCACTTTAACCTTCATAACATTAAAAACAACCCACCTTGGCCATGACCTCAGGGTCAGGCTCAGCGACCGGGTCGGCCCACTCCACAGTCACGGGGTTGCCCCACACCTTAATTTTGCCGCTCATGAGTCGGCGACGGGCCTGTGCTGCTGACTTGTGGTCCTCATACTCTAGGAAACAGAAACCTCGGTTCTTCTTCTTGTCATCGGCTTGCGTGTACAGAATCACTTCCTGTAGACCCTCTGGAACAGGCACGCAAGCACACACACACACAAGAAATTTTAACAAAACATAGACACTCTTTATTTTTATTTTTGGAGATGGATATGGGGTGCCTGGTTTCTGACCTGTCACTTTGCCAAAGTCCTCCAGGATGCTCTCCCTGGTCTTGTTCTTTGGAATGGAGCCCACAAACAGTCGGTTGTTGGCTACCGAGATGCAGACACCCAAATACTTCCCTGGCCTGATCTCATAATTATCACACTGAGAGACAGAGGGGGAAAAAAAATAAAAATGTTGCTTAAGGCTGCGTTTATTGTATACAAAAATGTAAGCAGAACATCTGAATTCACTTCAGGTTATTACTGCAACAGGTTCTCAGCTTTTATATAGAATAGGATTTCCCTTTTCTGGGTGCAGTGTGGAAGTGTGTCAGTGTGTTGTTCTGCACACTCACCAGTTTGACAGCCTCCTGTGCAGCATCTTTGCTGCAGAAGGTGATGAACGCGTAGCCGCGGTTCTGTCCGGACAGAGGGTCCATCATTAACCTCAGGTCCCATATGGGCCCTGCCTTCTCGAACAGCGGAACCAGCTCATCTTCATACAAGTCCCGGGGAATTTTTCCTACGAACACCTACACACAAAAACACACACGCAGCAAAAAGAAAGATTTAGTTTAATGTACCCGGAGGAGTGTTTTTCTCAATGCGGTGAGAACACAGCGATCACACTCAGAGCGCCCGAGTGAGGTGCTCTCTGTCCGCCTCTGAGTGAACTGAAAAGGTGATGCAACCCTGGATCAACCCCAAGGCAGGAAGTGAACCAAAAACCTGCCATTGTGTTTTGGGGTGCAGTAAAAGACAGAGCTGAAGCGCTGGAGAAATGCCACGTTCTCGAAACACTGGACATGATACAGAAAATGTTCAGAATTGGCTGTTCACATAACTAAGTTATTTAGCGATATCTGCCCACTCCGAACAAAGGTCTGTTTTCCGTTTGTCTTCTGACGCTGTATCTCTAACCAACGAATGGTAAAGTTTTAAAAATACATTTTCAGCCTTACACACCCACAGCCAACTTTTATATATATATATATATAAATACATTTTGGGCCATGTAACCACATGCAGTGTGAAACCAAACCAAACATTAATTTTGCTCTGATTCAGATCTCTCTCTCATAAAAAGACTAACAGGCACAAAACTGCCCTTACACACTGTTAAACCCACCTTAATTTTACTACATGCGTATGCTCAAAAAGGCTGTTTCTTTTTCCCTTCTGTGTTTGTTGTGCGAGTTATCAGAAGTCATATATTACCTCGGTGCCAATACCAGGCTGCGTGCCTGAGAAAACTGCCTCTGGGGGCGGGCCGCCATATTTCCTCTGGCCTGTAGTGACGTCCAGGGTATATCCTGTCCTCTCAAGCAAAGCCTGGGGGCAGGGCAGTGATGTCATCAGTGTGAGACAAAACAAAATGCAGTTCCTGAACATGAAAGGATAGACTACTCACTCCAAAGAAAGAAAGAAAAATCCCTAATGAACAATTCACCTTTATTTTGGACTCGTCAGGGCCTTTTGTGGATTCCTGTATTTTGCTGCCTTGCTTTTCTCTCTGTCTGTAGGTCTTCATGACCCCACACAGGAAAGCGCTCTTATTCTGCAAGGCATCACAGAAACAATTAAGACACAGATAAAGTTTTGGTTAAATAAAAAAGAAAAACACACCTAAAGAACTCACCTGGACATGAGACAGGTCACTCTCTTTAAACTGTTGCAGTACAGACAGAGCCCCTTCTTCATTAAACTCACGCAGAGCATCGATCGCTCTCTCATCAAGGTCAGCATAGGCCACCAAACCTGCAGCATACACGCACAAACCATTGGCTATGCGCTCACACATACCCGTCATACCACCACTGGCTGCATTTAAAAGCACCATGACCTCAACCAAGCAAAAATGAATCTGCTTTAGCGTCCTCATAAAGGTACACTTACTCAAACAGTTCTTTAGAAAGTCACTATTTACCCTCGCTGGCTTGTACACAAAGCTCTTCTGTTCTTGTAAAGGCTTGTAAACATGCTATAATGCATACTCTGTATTTGCAGCGGAGGTATTAATAAGCTGCTCACCAGTCTGGAAGATGTTGTCCAAGCTCTCGGCTACTTTCTGGGGAAGTCCAGCATCAATGAGAGTCTGGTAGTTCTCTGTGTGCGCTGCTGAGACGTCCATAGGCTCTTCTTCTTCTTTTGCAGGAGCAGAGCTGCCATTCACTTCAGCAGCCATTCCTCTATGAGAGAAAGAAATACAGAGAGAGAGAGAGAGAGAGAGAGAGAGAGAGAGAGAGAGAACATCAGAGAGAAGGACTGTTACAGTATCTCAGTGTATGACCGAATAGATGGTTACCTAACCGTTGGCTTAATTTTTTTTTTTTAAATGCATTCTTGATACTCAGTCAAGTTTCTTTACTCCACTGGTTCTCATCCCTTTTGCATCCGGCTGCACCTTTCGCAAGAATTTTACAACTCCCTCCCCCTGGACTCGCCCTAAATCACACTACAGCAGCTTTTGTTTCTCAAGACAGGGACACAACTACACTGAAAACCCTTCAGCTTTGTGATAAACTACCAGTGTGCACACATCACACCGCTTAACCCTAACGTTTTACACACGATGGCTACTAAAAGCACAGAACGACGCGGCGCTGCTGATCAGAACGAAGCGAAACAACTATAAATTTTGGTTATGCAGCGCTGCACACTGCCTCGCTAGTTACGCCTTTTCCCTCGCTGCATCTGTCTTCCAGCTTACAGTGACAATCTGATAAATACTGCGACTGTAAAAGATTTAATGGAAAAATATAGAGATTTCGCAAAGATTAACATGTGTATATATACACTAAAGCTATCAGGAAAGACTATAATTATAACATCAATGCTATACTTTATAACTGGCCATGACGTTATTTATCCATGATTAAAAACTGATATCAGTTTCATTAGAGGCTAAGCAAAGACAAACTTTCTGTACTAAAGACATGGTACTGGCGCTGGAGCCCAGGAATCACCCAGAGGTCCATGGTGCGCATCCAGGAGGTGTATCCAAGTGCTCCTTGCTGCAGAACAAAAAATCCAGGGGGCGGAGTCGGATCCATCCAGGCAGTTTTGAGCCAAAGGTACAGTGAAAGTGTAGACAGCTCTCCGTGTTCAGGCAGGATGTGTGCGGCTCTGTGCTGCAGAGTATCTCATGGGTTAGAGGAGAACCTGGTTCAGGTCCGGCTCCACTCCCTGGACCTGTGGTTCTGCAGTGAGGAGTCTTTTTATTGTTGTTAAATAAATGATGGGTTACTGCTTTCAACATCTACTAATGTTATTGTTGTGGCTACTCACTTGAAATGAAAGCAGGTTTAATAAGTGGAATAAAAACCTCCATCACATAAAATTAACATGTTAACGCTACTGTTACGATCCTTGGAAATTTTTTATTTTTTTACTTTGAACGAGAACGCAAAAGTTTGTGAACCCCTGCTGTACACCTGCCCCTGGCTACACGGGCAAGCGCGCGCGCGCTCCAGCGTTCCCGCCCCCTTTTCAGACAACACACAAAACCCAACCACGTCCGTGCAGCTCTGTGAGAAAAATACAATAAAAACACTCACATTGAATTAAAAACGCGGCTCGTTACTGTTAGACTGCTCAACCATCATCGTGTCTGCGGCACCATAACATGGGGTTTAATAAATAAAATAAAACAAAACCCTGATCATACAGTAGCACGTTACCGAGCTCGCGCGTGGTTGCTAATAGTTACAAGCACACGTATCGTCAATAGCTAGTTAGCTATAAAGCTCGTATTTTGTTCTACAAGCACTAAAATCTCTATTCTACAGTTTCTAAATAACTAAAACGTGCTAACACGCTAACTAACACACACACACACACACACACAACAGCGTTCCGCCCCCTTAACAAAACTAGCGCCACACCATGCTAGCTAGCTCAAACAACCGAAAACCGCCACTAAGATAACTCCAAGCTGTTTCATCACCGACACCGTGGACTAAACGGATAAAATAGATAAAAAGGATAACAGCAACAGCGAACAAACAAATGCATTTAAAACAAAACAGACGGTTAGAGCAGCTAGCAAACCGGCTAAGTCGAGTTAGCTACAGTGTATTAGCCGCGGCCTAGCCGAGGAATCCTTTCACAAATTCAAATCGACCAACCGCCAAATTAACAATTAAAAAAAAAACACACAGTTCTGAGAAAGCTTACCGATATGATTATTATTATTATTACTAATAATAATAATAATTTCTCCCACGGAGCGGCACCTGCACAGATAAACGCCTCAACCGACGCTCTTTTTCTTCAGCACCGAAAAAAGCCACAGGAAACGTGAATAAGCGCGTGTGTGACTGGCGACACACACACACATACACATACACACACAAAAGCCCTCGTCGCTCAAACAACGCCACTTCCTCGCGCGGCGCGGTGAAGCCCCAGCCAATCCCGAGGCTCGATTCCAATCCCACCCCTCCCACACTTCCCCCCTAGCCACTTCCACTCGACCACTTTGGTAGGTTTGTTTAAAATAACGGGGTTTAATGCAGAACATATTTCAGCTCGGGATTCTTTCATGTGATGTTAAAACAGCACAATTTAACGCGCTTGCTTTCAAAACTGGATTGATGTTGTTGTTTTTTTCCTAACAGCGAGGGGAAGTGAGTAAGTAGGGCCCTAGCTTTTTTTTTTTTTTTGCGATTGGAATCGAACCCCAAATGGCGTCAGGACTGCGCACGCACCTTGCGCAGGCGGAGCGCGCGCCTCCATTCGCGTGCAGAAGAAGCCAGCCGAGCGCACAGAGCGAGCCTGGTTCTAGAATCCGAATACGAGCGAGAGAGCGCGCGCCGGTAGTAACCGCCAGGACGCAGCGCTCCAGTGTTAGAATCAGAATCAGAATGAGAACGAGATGCGCGTTCCACGCTTGACGAGTGCACGTGCACGCGCTCGTCTGCTAACCCGCTCCTTAATAATTAACGACCGTCACGTGACACTGGCATTGTAATCCAGCCGTGTTAGCTGTAACATAACTGCTACGTATAGTACATTTCTTTGTCATGCGAAGCATTTGCATATGACAATAGGTGATCCATCAGTCAATCAATCAGTCCATTAAAAGCAAATGAAGCAAAGGAACAGATGACTGCACAAAAGAAAAGATAACTACAGCGCTTTGTTCAGAAGGTGTTGATTAGTTTTCTATAACAGCAGCTCTGACAATAGTGTAGCTGTAAATCAAATCACAGGTTTATATTAATGTTCTATTACGCTACATAGCCAAAAGTATGTGGACACCTTACCATCACACTCGTGGTTCTTCCCCAAACTGTTGCTACAAAGTTTGAAGCGCACAATTGTTAGGATGTCTTTGTATGCTTTAGCATTATAATTTCATGTGCACAAAGCGAGCTCCATGAAGACTTGGTGTGTTAAGGCTGGAGTGGAAAACTCCAGTGTCCTGCCCACGGTCTTAATTCTAT
>CM074953.1:4848452-4870952 GCA_037577455.1 Pangasius macronema
TCAAAGTCAAAGTCAAAGTCAAAATGATAATGCCTACATATTTATTAAAGACTTCAGAAAGAGTGCTTAAGCAGGGTGCTTTCCCCACTCAAAGCAGGTCTACCATTTCTAAATTAATTTTGTTGACTACATAACCTGCTGAATTTTTTATTTTTAATTTACAGGAAATAAGACGTTGTCCTGCAGGATAGATTAAGTACTTGGGAACTTTATTTCTGCATGAGGTATGCAATAGTCCTGCAGGAATTATAAAATTATAATTATGAAATATTAAAAAAAAATTGTAAGGGTGTAGATTGATTGATAATTAATTCATACATTACAATGATCACATTATGAACATTGGAAAGCTTTCTTTGTCCCCATACACCTTAGCCTCCATTTCCAGCCTTCCATGTGAAATTGTATTGTTTTAAATAATAAAAAAATGGCATTATATAAAAGGTAAAGCTGGAGAACATCACAAATGTACCAATAACAGAAATGGAAGTTCTGTGTAATAGGTAGCCAGCTTTTTTAATAGCTTAGATATCAAATGGATAACAATTCCTTGAAAATAAAATAAAAATGGCTGGCCTGGAGATAATGTGTTTGTTTTCTATTCTCCACAGGTTATATTGCTTAGATTGCATCCAGGACATTCACATTGTGGTTCTAATTTTGTGTTGTTACTATATTTGTTTAAAAACAAGAGTATTATGAAGTTGCTAAATGCCTCGTTTTGGTTGTTTTCTTCCGAGAACTATAAGAAGCCTATTTGTGTCCATTTCCTCTAAGAGACAAAAGAATCAGTGCAAAGAAATAGACAACCAATGAACCTTGTCTAAAAATCACTCAGATTAAATATTACTATAATGTACTCATTTATTGAGCTGAATAAGATTGTGAGTGTCAGCAGAACAGCCTGTCTACCTGTTCAGTCAAGTATACAGTTCACTTCCCTATAGTCCAAAGAATTAAGATGGTGGATCATTTGTGAAGAACTCTTGGTGAACTGGGAATTGTTTATGTCTCCACTCTATCCATGCACAATGGCTTGAGCTTGTTGACGATAGAACAGAAAGTTTCTGATGTCTCTAGGACCCCGTATGGTGTTCTACAGGTGCCCTTCTATTGGGCTACCTATCCTGAGGCCCACAAGGGTCCAGTATCAAACGCTGGTGCCTACAATCTTTTGTGCCTTCTAAGGCCCCCAAGCTCCCCTGCCATGAAAAGGTCAAAACTTCCTGCTGTCTTCCTGAGACCTATAAATGTCTGCTTGCATCCTGAGGTCTACAAGCTCCTGCTCCAATTCTGAGGTCTACAATCTCTTGCTGCTTGCTGAGGTGTACAGCCTCCTTTGCATGTCCTGAGGTTTATAAACTCCTGTTCCTGTCCTGAGGTCTACAAGTCCCTGCTTTTATCCTGAGGCCTACAACTTCCTGTTACTGTCCTGAGGTCTAAAAGTTTCTACTTTTGAGGTCTCCAGCCCACTGCCCACTCCAATCCTGATAATCTACACACTCCTGCTCCTCTCCTGAGATTTACAGCCTCCTTAATCCATCTTGAGGTCTATCATGTCTAAAGCTTACTGGTTCTATACTGAGGTCTACAAGCTCCTGTACTGTCCTGAGGTCTATAAGCATTTGCTCCTGTCTTGGGGCCCACAAAGCTCCTGTCTCTCTCCTCAGATCTATAGCCTACATGAGATCTACACGTTCCTGCTCCTGTCCTGATGCCTGCAAAGCTCCTGCCCCTGTAATCAGGTGAAGCTTCTGTTCTTATTCTGAGATCGCCAGCCTCCTGCCTCCAACATGAGGTCCTGAACTTATCTTGAGATCTACAAGCTTCTGCCCCATCCTGAGTTCTAAAGCTTTCTGCTTCTAGTGCTTGCTGCTGTCCTGAGGCCTACAAACTTCCTTCCCCTGTCCTCAAGTCGATAAACTCATGCTCCTATCCTAAGGTCTATAAGCTTTGCTTTCACGTTTAAAGCGTCTTGGTCCTATCATGATGTCTACAAACTCCTTCCCAATCTGGATCCTGCTTCAGCCATTCTTTGGTCTACAAGATCCTGCTCATGTCTCATCGACTACAAGCCTCTTTTTTCTTTTCCTTGATTTACTGACTATAACAAACCTGCTACCAGTTACTTGCAGTGTATGTATTTCACTGATAACGAATTTGTTAATGTTGTTACAGTATCATCAACCATGAATTCATGAAACCATGTATTCCGTATATTGTGGAACTCATAGACTATGTGAAATGATTCTCAGTGCTGGCCAGAGGAGGATAGGTTCCAGTGGTTAGTCTCTTGGTTCTCTCTAAGATTTTAATCCTTCTTTTCTGTCGTCCTTGCCTTGCTAGAAGTTAAGGCCCTGTCAGTGTCTTTAAGGGTAATTTATGAAGTGGCATAGAAGATTAACGACGATGATAAAAACCAGTACAATGAGTCTCATGCATCAAATTTAACATCTGCTTCTGGAAATGAAGAACCATTTAATTTTATAATATAGATTTTTTTTTTATTAGAAATCAGACATATTCATCTTGTGCTCTGAAAACTGTACAAGTGAAAAGAATGGAAAAATAAGGACATAGAAATGTAAAAGACACAAACAGTTAGGATTTTGATAATCCATACTGTCGAAGACTGCAACAGGAGGGAAGGTTATTGGCACACAAGGTTACAGTGTTTCAAAACACAGGACATTACAGAGGACCAGTGTTCTATTATTCAACAATCTGGGGAATCAAGTAGAAAACCAGGGGTATGTACCTGAAACATACTCTATAATCTATTATTCTTCATATATAATTTCTATTTTTATCTCCCAAATATTAATCACAAGACTCAAAGTCATGTGCTTTCATCCAACAAATCAAATTTATGGAGAAAGAATCTTTGATATTTGCTAATACAGTCCTTAGACAGTATTATCATAAATGTCTCTATATGCTCTATAAACATGGTACAAAATTCCAAAAATAATAAAAATCTGTCATGGGTCTGACATCACCCTCACTTGAGCATCAAGCGTCCATCATCATATTGCACTTTTATTATTCGCTCTCTCTTTGCACAATATGAGAGTCTGTTTGCCTCTACAGCTGGCACTGTGGAAGTTCTGCTGGAGTTCAGTGGAGGGCGAGAACAGCCTCGGTCAACATACCGAGGTGCCTCAAGGCCCAATTCTAGGGTCTTTAAGGTCATAAATATTTTTCCTTGTTGTCAAGTTCACAAGGCTGTAGAAAGAGCTGGTAATGGAAATGGAGGAAACACAAATAGTAAGATGATCCAACTGGGCATTCAGCAGAGCAACGATGGTGTTTTTATCCTTTAATGTGTCCACATGCCGCTTGCACCTAGCCTTTGGTACCCAGAATGCGCACTGGGCTTGCTCCAGGTATAGCAGTGGTGTCTCATGGTGGTCACATGGGTTCTCTGTGAAGCCAGTCCTCCACTTGTACTCTCATTATGTTCCTCATGTAGGTTTTGGGAAACAGTGGGATATTTTATATTGTACTTGGAAAATTAAACTCCACAGTTGAATGTAATGAAAACAAATACAAACAGAAAACAAATTACAACAAAACAAGAAAATTAATCTGATAAATATAAATCATAGAGTCATACCGAAATCTTAACAATATCACATAATAACAATGACAATTTAAACAATAAAAATAAATGTTCAGCTCTGACAGTCCTATTCAAGCCTTGAGTCCAGGAAAGTTATGCTATTAGACTCTGAATAGAGTTCAGTGGAAGAGTCTGTAATAAGCTCTGGAGAAGCAGCGCTACGTAAAAGCGATAAAAAACGATAACCACAGCGCAGACAGTTGGCAACATGCGTCCGTTCACCTCAGGGTGAAAAACAGCCAAGAGGCTGCTGGGAAGTCACTCGGTGCCAGTCCTTCTCTCATGGTGAGAGCAGAGACACTGGAAGAGGTCGAGCTCAAGGAGCCGAGCAACCGGTCTCCCTTTCCATACTGAAGTCGAACGAAAACTGAACAAAAGGCACAGGCATGAAGACCACACCTCTCCTGGACCAGACGGAAGAGTTACGGGAGAAGCTCTTGGCGGAATAAAACGAGAACCTTACTGTGCCCAGAGGAGAACCAAATCCACTCCATCAGATCCATCCATCCATCAGATCCCCTCCCCCCCTCCTTCATGTTAATTACCCTTACTCGAGGCTACACAAATCCCAAACTATGCAAAATTTCTCATTCATTCCCCTCCTTAATTCTTTGGATATCAGGACTTGGTTTTTGGTTCTCTCTCTCCACCCCTATACTCTATATATCTTTCTTGACCTCACAATTTTCCCTTCTGATTCCGCCCTCTCCCTCTTCTTTCCCAAACCAAAAGGTACACAGGATTTTATTTTGGTTAGGGCCTCACACTTCCGTCTGCAGATCGATGATGTCCTGGCCTACCAGAGGGATGGCAGTGCCAGGCTTCTCCCACTCCACAGAGGGCATCTCCAAGGGCGATGCTGCCAAAGGCTCGAGCTCCTTCCGCACCCACGATGGCGGCGACGCCTGTGATCGGGGCATGGTCTCCCATGAACGCTCACCCAGTGCTTGCTGTTTATCCTGCCGGAGGAAATGTGAGATGGATTAGGATGAGTACACCAATCTCAGCACCAATCTGTTCTCCCTTATGTACTGTTGGACCATTTTTTTTCTTCCTGTTGGAACTTTATGGCACCAATGAAATGCTGTTAATGGCTAGAAAAGTTGTTTTAGGGAACCAAACATTGTCCCTCCATGGCATTGCTATTATAGGAAAGAATGTTTCCCTTATATTTAGATGTATGTATGTAATGTTATCCATCCATTAGACTAACAGCACAATGTAAAAGAGGTTAATGCATTTTGCTGAAGCATGCAGCATTTTCCATATAGCCATTAAGACGCTTGTGTTAGTGCTATACCATCAGTGTTAAGAGAAGTATTGAACTGAATAAACATTATTTTCCCATTAAAGCAGTAAGCAGTAAAGCAGTATTCCTATTCCAGAAATAAGGCTTAAGAGACACTTACGCTGTGGCTTGTTTTGTCACTTCCTGCAGAAGACACGCTCCACCTCACAGACTGCAGAGAAGAAATAAAGAGAAATGATTCCAACTGCTTTTTACACAGCCTGACTTTAACACACGAACGTTAAGAAAGTAAACCGAGGTCTCAGGATTTCTATTTTATGCCTGTTCTTTTAACACTTCTGTTTTTTTCCCCTCTCTCTCCCCACCTCTCCTTCTGAGCAAGAGCAAATTAAGATGAAAGAGGACGAAGGTGGGAAATTGAGATGTGAGTGAATTGCCAGATGGCTGCTCTAAATGGCAGCCATACAGGGTTTCTGATGCAGATCAGTCCTATTTATTAGGATTTATTAGCACGATATTGGCATCTTACCTTGCTGTCAGAAGCGGGTGATTCTCTGTCCTTCTCAGCGTGATGTAATTTCCTGTTGAGGTCCTGGAACATGTTCTGATGGCGCTTTCGCGTATGCATGATCTTCTACATGGAGCACAGGACAGAACAAAGAGGGTTAGAACTAACAGGAAAAATGTCTAATAAGTCTTTTGACTCAGAATGGCACAGATGGTTCCAAGCATAATAATACTGCAGGTGAGTTATGAAAACATAATTACCTCAAAGTCAAGCTCAGCATAACGAGATTTCTGCCTCTGCAATGTGAGAGTTGGAGGAAAAGACAGGAGAAGAAAAGGAAGAAAGAACAGGCATTAATCATCCTTATTCAAATGTGTTGGCTCAATTTGTGAGCCAACTGGTACAAAAATGCACGTTTTTTTTTTTGGAAATGTTAAGCCTATATTATGAAACTATATTAAAATAAAGGAACACAAACCAGAAAAGCTGTGTCAGGTGTTTAGTCTTATATAACTCACTAACAACAATATATTTGCACTCACCCCCTCGCTGACCTCCAGTGAGCTCATGGACAGTGTAGAGATGGTCTCACTCTTTGACATCATGGAGTTCATGGAGTCGAAGGTGTCTCCTAGCAAACTGGTGACATGGCTCTCGCTGGAAATATTGTGCACGTTCTGCAGGGGTGAGTCGCGCTCTGAGTATGACACGCTGGCACGGTCGGCAGGTACTGGCTTGGTGGCGTAGGCGGCCTGAGGCTCGGCGTATCCGCTGCCCAGATGCATGATGCGTGCCTGAGGCAGCTGCTCAACGCTGATGTTGTACTTAGCAGAAGAGATGTCTTCCTTGGGCTTGGATCGCAGCGTAGACGTGGTGTTGGGCATCAGCATGTAGCCGCTTGCGTCGGGAGCGCCACCTTCAGTTGGCACGCGCACCAACCCGGGGTCCATCTGCGTGAAGATGTCGCTGTCGCACACGTAGATGGGCTTGGAGCAGGGCGGCTCACCTCCACGGGTCTTATCGCGACGCAGGGTCAGAGTGTGGCTGGCGTAGTCGGGCATGGGAGGCATGTGTGTCTTGGCGCTGGGCTTTGAGGGCAGTGTGTGGAAGTTGGGACCCATGGGAAGAGGCAGCTGGGGGAGAGGCATCTTCTCCTCTGAAGAGCTCTTCATGCCACCTTATAAAAAAAAATGACATGATGCATTTTAGCACAGGGCTACAGCAAAGCATAGGGCTGTCAATAAATTTCACAAAGTTTTCAGAATATATACATAAAAAAGTCAACTTTTAGCTAAACCTAGGATACCACTAGAGATTTGTAGACTCAGTCTTATTCAACTGTCAAATCTATCTCCAAAGGAATCTGCCAATCTCAAGGAGTGTGAAAACAACAACATATATATAGCAGCAAGTGTCAAGCTGGCAATCTCACCTGGTCTGTTTGAGTCACCATCCTTTTCAAAGTCACCCTATAAGCGAGAGAAAACAGAGAGGGAGGAGAAAACAGAGAGAATTAAAATTAAAATCAACAGCTATTTGCGACTGCTGCAGGCTATCATGTAAAATGCATGAGAATGCTAATGCTGCTTCCTGACTTAGCACTGAATGTGTTGATCTGTGTATATCTGTGTGTGTGTGAGACACTCACCAAGCGCTGCGTGTGGCCGTTCTGCAGTGAGCTCCCAGAGTCGCCGTTTCCATCATCCTTACGATCGACTACACGACATTTCACAGCCTCTTGTACCTATAACATATATGCACACATTGATTCAATGCATTATATACAGTATATTTTCCATCACGTGCAGTGAGTGGCTGCGTTTGCGGCCGAGTGTTTGTGTCTCAGCTCACCTCTCGTCGCAGGATGCAGTGCACCATGACGATAATGAAGCCCTCGAGCGAGTCGAAGACAGCGAAGAGGATCTGGAAGAGAGCCGAGCGCCGGTCTGTGATGGCCAACACAGCCGACATCCAGGTCAGAGCCAGCAGGGGGAGAACCACGCAAGAGCTCCACAGCGACGCCCTGCAGGAACCAGCACGATGCGTTAACCACAGCTAATGCGTGTGTGTGTGTTAAATTTATTCATCAGACTCTTCATTTCTCTGTATTCAGAATTCCTTCTGAGTTAATGAATAGAGCTGATTAATTGTGATTTTGGCTTCCTTAATTAACATAAATGGCTGTGATGTTTGGATTTATTGAGTTTGGTGCCTGAAATCAAGAGCTATCCATCCATCCATCCATCCATCCATCCATCCATCCATCCATCCATCCATCCATCCAATCAAAGAAAAAGCCTGATGATGACGAATGTAAAGCTCTTACCCTGCTCTCTCCTTCAGCTTCACGTCTGTGATCCCGTCCTTCGACACGAGCTTATTAAAGACCAGAATACCAATCACCATGTTCACCTAACACACACACAAAAGCACACAGTGAGGTCAAGAGCAATACAAAGGCATTTCCGCATGCCTGTATACCCACACCATGAATGTGATCTGTCTAGTGTACTAGTAGTGTGTGTGTGTGTGTGTGTGTGTGTCTGGTTTCATTTACCAGCACAACAGCAGCTGCAGGTCCAACAAATGAGTAAAGAAGCCCTCCCTCAAGAGACAGCCAGCAGCTACAGGACAAAAAGAAGCACTTAATGTTAGTAACTTAGAAAAACAAAACAGGAGAAGATAGAGGATAGAAGAAGAGATGCCGGATGGAGAGAAATGGAAGTGTAGGACTCACTAGTTGACCGTGCCGTATCCCTTGGCCTTGGTGAAGCCTACGGAAACAGCCACGACGAGCGCGGGTAGACCCCAGCCCAGGCACAGGAAACGCTTGCGGATGATGCGGTTGCGCAGACGTCCAGTCACGGCCATATATGACTGCCACGCCTCTGTCAGAACCCAGCAGAAAGAGGAGAGGAAGAAGAAATGGAGGAAGGCTGCCACCAGGGTGCACATGACCTGAGAAAGAGAAAAAACAAACGGGTTAATGTTACAAAAGGATTTTCCATTTATTCAAATAGATTAGCCATAGAACACAATGTACTAGAGGATGCTGGGAAAGAGCGATGTCATACCTTGTTGCGAGCCTGTGTCTGACCAATCAGGATGAGAGCGTTGGAGCAGATGATTGACAGGCAGAAGTTGATGAGGATGACTGAGCGTTCAGAGCGAATATACCTGAGAGAAACCAACCAATCAGTCAGTTTATCAATCAGTGACTATTGATCTTACAGAATCAATGTGTGTGTGTGTGTGTGTGTGTGTGTTCTTTCATGTTCTTACTTCCAAACGGAGACATAGATGATGATGAGCAGTAGCAGTGTCAGGGACGAAACGCCACATCCCACGATCATCGTAACCGATGGCAACAGGTTCTTATCCATGTTCTAGGGAGGAGGAGATGCAAAATATTTAGACACACACACAGGCACACACTATTCCCTTCAGGCAACATGACTGGCAGAAGTAGGACAGTTCTCAGGGAAGGAGAAATAAAGGAGAGATGTAGTGCGCATGTGTGTGTGTGTGTGTGTGTGTGTGTGTGTGTGTGTGTGTGTGTGTGTGAGTGTGTGTGTGTGTGTGTCCTGCAAGGGCCAGGTGGACTAATTCTCACCTCTGCAATAATCTGTGTTGTAGGTGAGTGGAAGCTAAATGCTCATGTTGTGCCAGCAGGTACATAGTGGTGTGTGAAATGGTGTGAAAGAGAATATAGCATGCATGAGCCATTAATGAGCAACAACAGCAACAACAGTAATACTACTACTACTACTANTTGTGTTACTCATATGGATTTGTGTCTCTAAGCCCACAGACAGTTAATTATCAGTGCCTTCTCCCGGATCTGAACCAGAACACCGTGTAAATTATAGCAGAAGAACTGAGAAAGTGATTTCAGTTCACGCTGTTTCTCCCAGTGTGGGATAACTGGATAAATCCAGCTAGTGTGACCCAAATATGACTTGGGCAGCTTTTGCCCTTGAAAGATGGAATGTTTGTCTGTTAGAGAAGAAAAAAAAACACAGAAAATCAGGACAAGGAGGCCGCAGAGAATAGCGCATGTGCTAATGATTGTCCTGTTCCAGTGGCTCACACGAGACGGACTGGTTAAGGGCATTTGAACACGGGAGGAAGTAGAGCGTATCTCATAAGATCTCTGCTTCCTGTCCTTTCTCGCAGGCTTTAATCATCCAGCCTGGAGCGACGGAGTCATGAAAATGCCTCTTGTGCATCACAGACTTATTACCATGTCTGCAGTCAGCTAGACGATCACCATTAGTGTGAAGTCACTCTGTTGACTGTGTGTGGCAAATAAATATGGCTGATTCGTTCTATGGGAATGTTGGATTTATATAATAATGAGAGGGCTGCTACTGGTAGTGGCTTTTGTTTCAAATGAAATCAGCTAGATAGAATGCAGCAATAAAGAAAACGAAGAATAGAAAGCAGCTATTTTTTTTCTTCATATATCTATGAAAGTAGCTTTGATTGTGAATCTGTAATTGGCCAATGCACACACATCACATCCAATAAGCTGGGCTGTAAAAAATAAGACGTGCGTGCATTAGTCTTTTGAAGGCCAGCGCTCTTGTTATTCCTCCCCTATCTCTCGGACAGCTCCATCACAGGCTGCGGATGCCGTTACCAAGGCAACAGAGGGGCAAGATGCTTTAGGCGCAGCAAGGCAGCCTCCAATCAAATGAGGAGGAGAGAAGATCTGCACAGCTCTGCGCAAAAAAACGCCAGCAGCCATTCTTTTAATTTTTCAGTAATGTTTCAGGTGATAATGAAATTGTTCATTAAGGTAATCATGTGCTATAGGCCCATGAGTAAACAAAATGTTAGGGGCAGAAATACATATATACATTTATATATAGATATATATAAAATGTAAAAATTTTGGAAGATGATTCATGGTTAATCAGCCTCCTTTCTTTTAATCAGTAGCTAATCAATAACTGATTGTGTGACTAGACTGGAAGCATGCAGGCAAATCTCCATCACTACTGTCTAATAATGAATCTACAGACATTTTGAATTAACTTGTTTCCATCTATAAAGATTTGTTCTGCTGCCTATTTATACTAAAACCCCAACATGCACCTTTTCGCTCTCTTCCTCTTTTCTGCTTCAACAGACAACAATGCCACGCACACACACACGCACACACACACACACACACACACACAAACACATCTCCCACGCAAATGCAAGCACACGCGCATAGTGGACTCACCAATTCGGGGTTCGGCCGTGCTAAGATGGCGAACGTGGAGAGAGCGTCACACGCGCACCTGGTCCTGCCTGAATCGAGCGCGAGCGCTCTGCAGCCGCGTGCCGACCACGAGCCCAGCAACGACTCACTGAGAGTGAGGGGGAGAGAGAGGGAGAGAGAGAGAGGGAGAGAGGGAGCGTTTCAGAGAGATCTCACACTGCAAAATGAACCCTCGGGATTTTTTTCCCGCCTCTCCCCGCACAAGCGTTCTACATAATAGGTGTCAGTGACAAAGAAGGGGACAAAAAAAGACTGAGAGAGAGAGAGAGAGAGAAAGAGACAGAGCTACAGAGCTACTGAATCTAGACAGATTCAGTGCATCCCAATGCAATCATAAAGAAAGATTTTTTTTTTTTTTTTGGTAACCGAATCCCAGACCTTGTTTATTTTGTTTGTTTGATCCAATTATTAACATAATTACCTCACTAACGAGTTCAAATAAATGAAAAGGTCACAGGTCATAAAAATTTAGCACAAGAATTATTTCCCAGGTCACATGACCATGTCCACAGCATATGAATAATTTCTAGCAGCCAAAATGTCTCCCATCTCTTTCTCTGTCTGAGAGAAGATGTGGTTGCCATGGCACCCTTGGCAGTGGAGATGGCGGGGAAGCAAAGGAGAGTGGATGTCAGCTCACGTGACCGCACGGTGTCGGCCACGGAAATGGCGCAGTGAAAGAAAGGTAGTTGTGAAGCTTGGATGGAGGTGGCGAAGGTGCAATGTGTACATTTCCTTCACTGGTCAATGAGAGTGTCTGCTCAGTGCTCGGCTAATGCGCAAAAATTCAATCTCATCTCTCAGGTGGCCTAGTTTATTTATCCTGAGCTACAACTCCACCTTCACCGAGTTCCTATGTTCTATGTGTACATCTTGGTCTTGAGTGCAAGAGCATGTGTCTAAAATCCTTCATTCTTCTCACTTAATGTGTGTATATCTATGTAGACTTCATTTCTAAACTCCTTTCTTTTGTCTATCTATATAGCTGCTCTTTTGTGGAAGTGTTTTTTCAGATCTCTGTTACTACTCTTCCTATCCAGACAGCGAATGAGTAATGGCTCAGTGCTATCCCACATGTTCTACTTTCATCTGGCCTATTTACTGCTGTGGTGCTTGAATCTGTCTGCTAGAACAGCCACAGCTTAAACTTATCATGTATGAGATCATATCCCATGCAGTGATACGGACTGGAACTTAGAGTCAGGCCAATTTCAGCCTGAAATTGAAATGCAGCATATTACTGTACACTGGGCCTTATTTCTCAATCTTTCAGTGAAGTTGGGTTTAAAGATTTCTGTATGCCAAACCAAACCTATATTCCTGCCAGATTTACAAATGTTTTAATTTTCTTTGCACTTTGTTTGTATAATGATAAATGGCTATCACGTATAAATTGCCAAGCGGGTTTAAGACACAGCTGATTTCCATTTATGCCCAAGAATCTCCAGAAAAGACAAAGCTCACAGAACTGAAAATGATAACGTGACGATTAAACGGTGAAAGAGCGCCTCCTAAGGGCGCCATGTGCTAAATCTCCAGTTAATACTAACTCTAATACTACTACACACTACACAAGTCTTCCTCCTTTTCTAGGGTGCTATTACTTTTGTCCTAATTGATTTTCTAGTTTTATATGTGTCTTGCATAGTAAAGGATTTTAATATGTGAACGTAATCTTTATATAAAATCGCAGTAATTCTTGCCAGGTATATGATTTGAAGCTGAGAATCCTTATACATAAATTTACACAAACTAAGGAGTGTTTTGTAGGATATAAACGTTATTCTGAACCAACAGGACTCTCAGGAATACCAAATGTCTTGTGAGAATGCTCTTTCGAACAATTTACGAATAAATTCATTCATTTCAGTTTTGATAAACAAGGCTACATTTGATTGTATTTTGGACATTGCATTTAAGATAATCATGACTGATCATTATGCCTGAAGTCAACTCGTTTGTACTCGGGGTACAGAGTACACGAAAGACGTGTGTGTGTGTGTGTGTGTGTGTTTGTGTGTGACTTGCACACATGGCACTGGGGGCAGACGAGTGCGAATGCCCTTTGCTGCTGTGAAAGCATGATGGCCAGCTGGCCTGTTAATTTCAGAGCAGACGCACGCTCATTCATAGACACGCACATGCGTAGCTACCCACGCACAGAGATTGTCAGCTACATAATTAACACTTACGTTTCACTCTCATCCCAGGCAATGCATGTCTCATTGACGGTGTCCTGCAAAGAAAGCAAGATGAGTTTGGGTGTTATGTCTAGAACATTTTCTAGAGATCCCTGAGAGTAGATTTATCATTCTTTATGATGTTACTCACATTGTGCAGGTGAGGGAACTCGATCTCTACTGGGGTTGACAGGAAACCGGGGTTCGGCTTCACCATTACCGTGACAACCTTAGAGTTCAGCAAAGTGCTGTTGCTGAGGAGAGAGATAACTCTGTTAGACATGAGTGTTTGTTCTCTTTTACCTCTCTAAGGTACTGTAGAGGACAAAGATAGTGTTGCAAGGACATTTTGTGTATGTGTGTGTGTGTGTGNATGGCATACCTCTGCACAGACAGGATAGGGCCCAGATTTTTATAGAGAACAATGCCAGTTACAAAGCCAGTGCTCTCTTCAGCATCTGCAAGAAATTGCATCATTAGAAACGAGAACTTTTGGCAAATATGTATATAAAAAAAAAAGATATATATTCACGTGTTTGCTGATAAGAGAGCGTGTGTATCTACCTGGCACATCCATGCTAAGGGCGTTGCGTGACACTACAATTTTCTCGTCCAAATTGCGGACCCATTCCATCATGCCTCTCCATCCCTTCATGGGGAAGACCACATCTGAAGTCATAGTTTTGGGATGCTTCTGGATGCTCAGCACTGCCAGTACAACAAGTAGAAAAGAGTCATGAACATAGATTAATGACTCATATTTGGGTCCATGTCAAGGTACAACAAGAATATAGTCAATGAAACTGACTATTAGCACAAATATAGGTTCTTTGAATAACACCTGAAAGTCACAAAGCCATCACGTTTGCCCTGCAAAACTTACCAAAGTTCTCAGTCATCTCATAAATATCTTGGAAATCTCTCATCTGCTTGCCAATGATGTCAATGAAGTCTTCGATCAAGTTGAACAGCTCCCTAATGTTCACCCCCATCTGTGAGAAGAACACAAGGATTAGTCATATTCACATCATTTTCACAGCCCCATACAAGATCTTCAAACATTATTTTCAGAACTCAAGCACATTTTAAATTTTCAATAATGCTATCCATGTATAGAACTCAGCACCACAAATACTTCCTGAGTTCCATAAACGGTGCCGTGGCTGATTCATTTGTGGGTGTGAGGGAATTTGTACGTCTCTCTGACGCATATGTGCGCACGTGTGTAGGCGCGAGGTGTCCTTCATTTCGTGGCCTATACAACTCCTGTTCCCTCATGAGCTGCCATGACAACACACAGATTGCTGTGTAGGCGGAGTGAATCTTTTTCTCTTAAACTCACTGTGCCAATCCAGTACATTAAAATTTCAGTGAAAGTACAAGACGTTTCATAACAGACTGGACAACAGTGAGGCGGGAGAATTCTAAAAAAGTCTATATACTGCTTCAGACCTTGTTTCTGAACAGCAAATGGTAGCTCAGTTCTTAATAATGAAATGTAGTTGGCAAAGTCTGCATAAGGGAATCATAAGAGAACAATGTAAGTTCTCTTGACATATAGTTGAGACACAGTGCAAGCATAGAGCTGAAGACAAAGCTCAGCACAGGGTTAAAGATCTTGTCCAAGTGTCTCAAGCATGTCGAATTGGTTCTCCATCAGATCTGTAACTTAAGCTGACAGCCCTAAGAGTCTGGAAGCGCTTTTATTTGTTGGACAGGCTTAATCAGAGTGAACTCCATATGGGATGCCAGCATGGGAAGCTAGTGAATCAGCTTTCTCTCTTAGGTACAACCCACCCAAAATGGCTTCTTAATGTTGACTAATGGCTCTTGCTGCCTATGAGGGAGCGCTGTGAATCTAATTCACGTGCGACACCTTTTAGAGCCCACACCACAGGGCTATTCTGCTAATGAGTCAGTATCTATATTCGCTTGCATTGGCAAATGGGCTCTGAGCAATAATGAGAATGCTGAATGTGTCAGGGAAGACACACACACACACACACACACACACACACACACACACAGACTCACCAGCTGTGCTTCTTGCCATTTACCATGGTGGTCCTCCTTCAGTAAATTGCTGATTGTCTGGACGTAATTCTAATTAAAGAGAAATGACAGTTCTCAATTGGCATCAAATTAAGCAATGTTCTTGATGCTTCTAAAGAAAAACACGGGTTATCTGAAGTGGTGTTTACCTCTACATCAACAACACTGTAACCAGCAGTTCTGAAGATCTGAGAAGTGTTCCTGAGCATTTCCATGACCGCCAGCAAGTCCCCACTGTACTTTGTTGCATCGTTTGAGGTCATCCTCAGCCTGGACAGCATTTCAGACACGCCATCCACGTGCACTCCTGTCTGGGACTTAGAGAACTGCTCACGGGTCTGAGGATAGAATAAGACATGAAAGTTATATACTATCAGGCATGTTGAAAATAGTTTAACTTTGAATTTCTATAGCGATAAATATCATGATCTGTAGATAAGTGGAGTCTCACCAGGGCCTGGATGTCTTGGAATTCTCTGGAGACGCATTTGATGTAGCTAGGGTTTCCCCACAAGGCCAAACCAATAGCGTCCAGGGTGCATCGGCGGAGGACGAAGCCTGGGAAAGAGCAAAGCAGAGTGTTCTAATGATCCATGTTGGGCATATGGAAGGTCAAGAAAGACCAATGGCAAATGTTAGCAGGTCCCCTTTGAATCAGATTATTTTTGGGTGTTGTCACAAAGTTCTACTCGGTACCTGTTGCGTCAGAGGGGCATGGAACAGCAACGGTGTCACCAGCTGGAGTTCTCTTCCACACTGCATTTCCATAGCTCTCCTCACCACAGATCTCATGGGGTTCTGCATGGTCCAATGTTCAGAACAGTTTAGTTTCACAATATTTTCATAAAACAAGACAGACCTACTGGGTAGTATGAGAATACAAATATACAAATATTGTATTTTAGATCATGTTTTTTTTTCAGTTTTACCTGGGCATCTCTTCTCATTGCAGCGCCTAACGTCAGCTTTGTCACCGATGCAGGGTTCTCCACCAGAGAATGGTCCCTCACACACCCTCTGCCTCTGCTGGCTGCCTCCTCCACATGTCTTACTGCAACTGCCCCAAGAGCTCCAGGAGAGCCATCTCCCGTCCACTATAAGGTCAAAACAAAGGCATCTAACTTCAGAATCTTTTACTCTTGCTGATTAGTCATTATCTCACCGGGATCTCCCAAAAACTTTCACTTCTACAAGGTGTGGACATACCTGGGCAGTCTCTGAGGAAGCAGTTGCTGGTTTCACGCCAGTCTCCACGGCACTCCGAGCCTCCGTATGATGGGCCGTTACACTCTCGTGTGCGCTGCATTGTTCCATTGGAGCAAGAGGCAGAGCAGGGACTCCAGGCAGACCATTCGTTCCAGGAACCATCAACTACAGACAGGAGACATGAATATGTCAAAATCTTTGACAATCTGCTTTACATTATATTTTCACATAGTAGTTGAAGATAGAAGGGTACTTCTGAATGAAATAAAACCGTATTTTGCCATCGGTTCTGTGAAAAGCATTTAAAGCCATATGAAAGGTGTGAGTGGGGCATGTTTTTATAAGAAAAAAAAATCTGGCAGTTTTGGTTGGTCCCCACAAGGAAAAACCTAGTCATCTGCCATTTTACGTTGTAGTGCATGAACAGACTGTGGGCTACATCGCCATCTGGTGTTGAAACTGCAAATGACACTTGAGCAAGCCTATAAACCTGACCGTGACAGAACTACAGATTTACAGAAGAATGTATTTCTATGGATTAAAGAATATTCTATTCTTTTTACTCTTTGAGTATTTATTTTATACTGTGTGTACTGTGCAATAGTTACTAACCAGGGCAGACAGCAATGTTGCAGAATTTGGTCTGTTTTCTGGGCCCAGTGCATGGTTCTCCTCCGTTATTTGGTGGCTTGCAGACACGGACACGGTCACGGTAGCCGCGACCACATGTAGAGGAACACAGACTCCATGGTGCCCACTCATCCCAGGCTCCGTTCACTTAATTATGGGAGAAACAGCAATCTTAACACTATATACTGATTAAATTAGAACCAAAGGCACTCGTTACCAGTGTACTAATGTTAGTGCACGCATGTTGATATGTGTATTTGTGTGTACCTGGGCAAACCACAGAGTTGTTGCAGGGTCTGTTCTCTCTCAATGGGCCGATACACATCATGCTGTTTCCCGATGTCATGCAGTTGCGTGTGCGACTCTGCCAGCCCTCACCACAGCTAACAGAACAGGAGCTCCATGAAGACCACTGATCCTGTACTCCGTCTATAACCAAGAGTTTCATTAAGACAGTGTTCTGGAGAGAAACTGAAACTTTAAAAAGCTGTAAGATAATATAGGTTAAATCTAGTTACCAGCTTGAGGAACTGTTATCTCCTCTCCATTGTCTCTCCTCAGGCCGATGATGGAACGCAGAGCCTGGCTACGCTGACGCACTTTACCTGCTCGGGTAGATATAAACCTCCATTAGCCACCACTCAAATTTCCATTTACAATTTCTATTTTTACTGGACAGTTATGCTCACCAATGCAGGGTTGGGGGTTACAGGCTCTGGCCTCCTCAACCACACCCTCACAGATGCCATCTTCTGGTTGGCATGCTCTGCTGCGCACCTGGACACCGCCTCCACACTCGTTGCTGCACTCTGACCAGCGGCCCCAACCAGCCCAACCCTCTGCAATTAGACACAACATATTTTCACTCTTCAGAAAGTGAACAGATCATTAAGAAGAATCTTACTAATTTAGGCACAGGACCCCAATCCTGGACCTGCACATCTTAGTGTTTTCCCTGCTTTCATACACCTACTTCACTTCAGGAAGTGTTGTTAATTATCTAAATCAGATGTGTTAGAACAGTGAAAAGTCTAAAATGTGCTGGACAGGGTGTTCTCCAGGATCAGGTTTAACAACCTGTGTACTGAAGTGCAATGAAAGTTTGACAAAATAAATGACTGAAAAGATTGTCAATACTGCCACCTGGTGGACAACATTATGAACTGGAGCCTGTCACACTGCCGTCTTTCAGTTATTCAGTTTTTCACAGTCGGTACAGTTTCGACAGCTAGTCTGGCATTTGTCCCTCGAAAACAAAATGTATCATGAATTCAGCCAAAGAGTCAATAAATCTAAACAGTACTGACATTACATTTAAAGTTAAACTTTTCTGTAGATGGTGATTGCAAAACAGAAGCCTTTGAGTACAAAATGCCAGCGCGCCGCATGAGAAAACAGATTGAAAAGGGTTTTAGCACCTGCAGTGTTGTATGCATGCCGTATCGCTGGAAACCGGCGGGTTACTAAGGCAACCACAAGTGTGATGCATCGATTGCCTTCCCCTCCCTGGTGGTGGAGGCATTGTGTGAACATCGCCTCTTAGTCTCATCTCACTAACGCCTCAATTTTCCCCAATCTCACACACACCTGCTTGCCTCCACATCAGGGCTAAATAACTTACACCACCACTTCAATAACAAGTTTTTAAGCCTGGTGAGATGTTGGGTGTTGGGAGTAAAACTCTGGCTTTAGTTTACAAACTGCCTCTAAATTTGCAGTTTATGATCCCTGAGCACAGACTGTTCTGCAAAAAAGAGCTCTCAGTTTGTAGAAGGTGGGGACATTAGTGTTTAAAATCAAAAGTGTCATGCAAGCAAAAATTTGGCTGAGTGTAATTTGTTGTTTTCTCCAGGAGGTGGCAATATTGCAAAACCATGTTTCTTCTTTTTTTTTTACAGAGTTACATAGTACAAACAAACATTAATTCCATTAAAGCACTCACAAACACAATCTGACACTTACTCATGATCTCAGCATCCCTGTTGTTGTCTCTAATAGTGGGCGTGCATTTCTCCAGGTAGACTCCACCCCTGTAGCACCCGCCTGGCCTCCTCTTGGGTGGCTCCCAGCACTGGCATGGTGTGGCCATGATTCCGCAGGGGTTGCCTTGGGAACTGGTCGCCAGACAATCCTCGAGCCACTTGCAGAGCATCTCACAGGCAGGCACGCTAGGGTTCCTCTTACCCACGACCAGGAACTCGGCGCTGAACTGGCTGCCCTCATCATCATTTCCGTCCTCTTCCACCAGAAGCTCTGTTCCAATGCGGGGCACCACCTTCTTGACCTGGAGGAACTGCTTGCTGGACTCAAGGTAGGCCACTGCAGACGTAGCATCACACAGGCGCACTACCTCGTCAAAGCTTTCCATGCCCAGGAAGGTTCGTGAAGTCTCCAGGAATGAGTCAAACTGGAAGGTCTTGATCTGGCGTGGTGTGCAAGATTCGGTAGGCTTGGTGATCTTCATGTACACGGTGTAGCGACGAGGATCAGGGTTCTGCAGGGTCCACGAGCATGGGGATGCAGAAAGTGCTGTTTTGGATGAGAAGACACCAAAAAAGCGGCTTTGCTCGAGTGTAGCACAGGTGGCCGAGGCGGGTCCAGATGGGGTGGCGAGAGTCAGGTTGAGAAGCACACACAAGGCCAGAGAGAGGCCAGTGAACAAGAAGGGTTTCCACTCCATCTTCTCTCTTGTAGAGGATGGATGGATTGGTGCACTGGGTTGATCTAGACCTCTTTAGCTCTCTCTTCCACTTTACTGCTTGTGTGAGGGATTTTCTTACTTGATATTTGAACTTCTGGGTTTCTTTTTGTTGGTTGTTTCTTTGTTTGCGCTAAGGTAGCTTGGATGGAGGGTTAAAAACTTCTCTAGAATAAGGGGGCCATATCTGTCTGTAGCAGATCTGCACAAAAGAACACAAACACAAACAACAAAACCAACATTAGAGGTCTTTGATACAGGTCAAGCTGACTTTCACACAGACAGCATCAAGTGGGATTCATGACTGGAGGTCTCTATGTTGTTGGAATTTTCAGAAATATAATTAGCCTCTCAATAATTATACAACCTGCTGGGAAGCCACAGGCCCATGATCAGCATTAGTCTATGTTCACACAGGCACACATTGTCAGCATGGCCTTATTCAAATCACCATGGCTCAAAAACAGACAGCAATTACACTGTGACTCTAATTACAGTGCCTTCACAGCATGCTTTTCTTGTGCTCCCGTTCCCTTGTTTTCTCTCATTCTCACACTCCTGCCCACGCGCCAACACATGGTCTGGGAGCTTACGTCAAACTGACGTGCTGCTTATGTCCACGTCAGGCTGGTGTCGCCTGGATACGCAGAGTTTTGTGCAGTTTTGAGAAAACCAGCAGGAACTCTCACCCTCAACTCCAAAATAAGTTGTCAACAGGGAGACAATCTTACACTTGCAATTTGCAAAAGCAACCAAAAGTTGCAGGGCTGACTATGCAGTCAAAGCATGATCTACAGACATCCATCTAGTAGAGATGAAGAATGTCAAAACATCACTGGAACAAAATGACATATTTCTAAATGTAAGACTTGTTTCCGTGGCTACTTCAAAATAACAGCTAATACGGAAAAAATGGTCGAGGTGTTCTGGAACATTCTCAGTGACACCTTTCTTCCGGTTCTCTAGTTGTCATGGAGACTCCAGAAGTGCTCAGCCTAATTTTTTCTGAAGGTCAACCATCTTCTCTTCCCAACCATCCCCCACTCCTCTGCAAATGTAGGAGGAGTAAAGCTTGAGATATGGGAGGGGAAATCTCTCACAGGGCTTCTCCGAAGTAGCCGGAAGTTTTGTTTGCTCCTTCTTTTGTGCTTTCTTGCTGGCACAAAGAGCAGAAAACAGAAGAAGGGATGCATTCAAGCCCAACTGAGTGAAGAAGGAAGAATGGGTGGAGGAATGAAAGAAGGATAAGACAGCACATACTACTTATTCTAATATCCCTTGAAGGGAAAGTTCAACAGGTCATTCAGGCGACTTGAAGTTTGAGGGTTTAGTTTAATATATTCCTCATCACCACAATTTTTTTATTTGTCTCCTTTCTACTTACCTTTTCCCCTCCATATATTGCATGTATAACAGTGTAAGTATCATGCAGTGAGTACTATAGGGCAACTCATTCCTCTTTCTGTGCCATCTGATTGCTCCATCAGTTCTAATGGCTCTGTCTCCCACTTCCAGCTAGCTCTCGCCATCTATTGAATCTCGCACACCGGAAGCCATTAAAAGCAAAATTGAGAGCCCTAAAATTCTCTCTCTTTCCCCATTCCCTTTCTCTCCCTCCTCTCTCCCTCCCTCTCCCTCGTTCCTCCTCCCTGCTTCGTTACTGAAAGGCAGACTGCAATTAGCTGTTTCAGCTGTAGATGATTTTTTTTTTTTTGGATTCAAGTACAGGCAGAATGACAGAAAAAACATGGACAGAAAGTAGAGCTGTACGGATGCGGATGTCGGAGGATAATTTATGCAGATCTGCTCCTGGTTCGAGTGCCACTTATGCAGCTTGAGTCTGATTATCTCGGATACATCTCGTCCATGTTACCCCCTCACCTCCAACATTTCTGCATACTTAATTTGCAGTCACATAGACTTACAGATCAGTTACAGGTCTGGAGATCTGTTCTGTGCAGCTGGACTAGTGTGGTTTTGAGGCTGTCCCAACACACACACACACACACACACACACACAGGTGCCAAGGGCTTTTTCTGACTCACTCAGAGAAGATGATTCAGCCGTTTCCATAGAAACTACAAAGCTCTTGCCATGCGTGCAGCAAGACCTCGTGTTACATTTTCATAACTATCAGCGCACTTTTAGTGTCTGATCTTTAGATTTAAACAAGACTGAATGATTTATTCCTAAATGTTCCCAATATGATTGGATCACAGAAATAGAGAATGATCACTGATATTAGACCATGTTTTTGTTATTATATGCAACACGCCTGATGCTGAGCAGGAGAAGAATCATGACTTAGGGCTTCATGTATGATTTAAGAGAGATGAAGGCACAACGAAGGCATCGCTGCTTCATTTGACGTCTCTTTTTCTTCTGCCGACACAGTCAGCTTTCTGTTTCCTCCTGGCACTTGTGTGAGGAGAATAATGCACACAGTAGCGTTTTAGACTCGAACGCCACGTGACTGTGCAGACACATGCATGTACACACACGCACACACAAAAACACACACACACAAACAAACAAGCTGCAAACATTTTCCTAAACACTTTAACAGAAATCAGGCAGCATTCCAATAAAGTCATTAAAATGCTTGCAGTAGTTCAGTGTGTGTGTGTGTGTGTGTGTGTGTGCGTGTTCAATGAGTGTGTATTGGACTGTGTGTGAGGTTGTGTTAGATAGAAGTGGATAAGCCTAATGAATTCTTATTAAATGCATGCACAAACACTTTGATCGTGCAGGTTCCCACACAGCGCTCACGCGCACACACACACAAACAAACAAGAAGTCTTTTGAGACACTCAACAGAGAGAGACTGTTCGAATCAGTTGGGTTGCTATGGAGATGGAAGTGTGCACACACAGATGTATTTGTGTATGCAGGCTATGACGGACAGGAACTCAGCAAGTTTTGACCATATATGATCGATGCATTAGTGTTCACTTCACTTCTTACGCAACAAATGCTCAACCCCTCTCAGTCAAAAGCTTTAGAGCTTAGAGACTTTTTTTAAAAACAGCACACATTACATAACGGTTATATTTTATAAATGCACATAATCCTAGTCCTAATT
>CM074953.1:4886346-4897333 GCA_037577455.1 Pangasius macronema
CTCCCTAACTTTGTCCCCCAAACGTCCAACATGAGCTGTCCCTCTGATGTACTCGTTCCTAATCCTGTCCAAAATAATATGAGAGTACACTTGTAAAATGTATGCATTACAAATATATATTATTCGAGTGAGAAAATCGCATGTGCAAAATGAAAACACATGCCCCAGATGTGGAAACGAACACGTGAACACGAATTAATTGTGTCTAGAAATCACATGAAAGTCAGTGAATATACGTGTAAAAATCTCACGTGAAAGCAAAAACACGTGTATTACATCTGAACAGCCCATTCCATGTGAAAACGTGTAAAACGTGATGTGTCTAAAACCCACAGTTGTAACTTTCTCACGTGAATCATGTGATTATTTGTAATACTTTTTTAAACTTTGTACTAATGTTCACCCAATTTAAATAAAAATGTAAAAGAGGGTAGGTTTAGTGTAATGGGCAGGCTTAGCATTCATACCTTTTCTTATGACTTAATTCCTATACTCTTAGAAAAAAGGTTCAATTCAGACTGCACAAGAGGAGAGTCCTGTTGAAATAGTAGGTACAGTACTTTGTTTTAATGTGCTTTATAAAGAAATGGACTGACTTATTCCTTACTAACCCTTCTAGGAAGCTAAGAAGATTGCATGCAATGAACCGAATGAAATCCAACCACATCTCTCACACGTGTTCAAATGTGAAAGACATTTTCATAAGATCAGGGTCGAGATGGTGAGTGAATATAAATGAGAAAGGCTGAGAAAGAGAATGGTTGTTGGTTCTCCATCTGCCAGTAAACAAAAATCTCCTAAAATCTCCCAGAATCCTCCCCAACTGTCAGATTTATACCACTCAGAAATTTGTAAACACTGAGGGGACAGTGGTAGCTCAGTGGTTAGGACGTTGGGCTGTTGATTGGAAGGTCATGAGTTTGAGCCCCAGCGCTGCCACTGCTGGGCCCTTGAGCAAGGCCCTTAACCCTCAACTGCTCAGTTGTATAAATAAGATGAATGTAAGTCGCTCTGGTTAAGGGTGTCTGCCAAATGCCGTAAATGTAAATGCTCTTTTACTTCCTTCACATAAATATTAACCTTCAACTATCTCAAGCTGATTTTGAGCTATTTTCAAAGCAATATGATTGAATCTAAATCAGAGTTGGTTGCAAATGTTGGCTTGATATAGCAGTTGTTGTAGTAAAAGGAGAGAGTGGCATTCATTGACCACTGGGCGTGAGTTAGGAATACACTCTCTATGGGATCCATTACAGGGCACTTCACATACACACACAAAAAACACTCAGTACAGACCAGTGCTCGGGACTGAACCCCAGACCCTGCCGCTCTGAGACAGTACCACTCGCTGCTGTGCCACCACGCTGTCCACGGCACTCGTTGTTGATTTGAACTGTAATGACTGGTTGTTTTCAAGCTTGATTAGTGCCATTTGTTTGCGGTTATATGAAACCAATTCCAACAACCATTATTTCCAATTAAATATCAATATCGAAATAGTAATTTGTGGCATCAAATAATATGACTGTTGAAAGGTAAGCTCATTAAGGACAGTTAATATTTCACAAGTGCCATCATGATTGCAACCCATCCACAGTATTTTCCATTTATTTTTGGCCACTTTAGCCGTATTAGTGGCCAAGAATAAATAAACCCCAAACTACACAGCCAAAGGTAAATAAGCAAAAGCTACAACAAGCATAACTCCAGCCCTTGTACTAGCTCTAGCAAACTTTTTATAAAACAGTTTTATGTATTTGCATTGGGATGAATGAAACGAGAGAGCTGAGAGTTTCACATAGACATCTCTCTCTTTCTGTATGTACGGCCTGCTCTCTGTAACTGTGCATACTTCCGGTGTGTGAGTCCTCGTTTGTCTGTGATGTTGTGTATTTGGCACAGAGCGTGATGATGATGTGATTTTTAATTAAACAGCAATCTCATCTGATCTTAATTATCTTTCTATTATCAGGGATGGAAGAGTAGGTGGAAAAAACGTTAGGTTTCCGGTCCCATAACCAAGGGCTTACACACACACACACACACACACACACACACACACACACACACGCACACACACACACACACACACACACACACACACACTCACACACACACACACACACACACACACACACACACACACACACACACATATATATATAATTAACACACACATTAATGCTACATCTAACCCAAATCTTAACTTAACTAACTACTTCACTAACCAGAAGGAAACCTTTTGGCTCTTTTAGTTTTTTAAATGAAAGCTGAAGTGTTTGTCTCCCAAACACACGTCCTGTATGATGGTCAGGGAAAATTCCTGTCAGAATCATGTGAACACAAATGTGCATATTCTTATTTTTTTTAAACTTTCATTTTCATGGTGTTTGTCCAACTCCACGCCGTTACTGTGAGAAATCACATACTGTGTAAGTGTGGTGAAAATAATTGCGGTACCTCGAGTGAACATGTAATTAAGGAATGTCTTGCGTTCCCAGAAATGTTTCATAATATGTATGTCCTAACCTACGTTTCAGTGATTAAATGTACGTTTATTTGAAAATGTCATATAAAGATGTGTGGGGATGATAACTTGCTCTCCTGCAGCAAGTCCTTTAATTACAAAGTGGATGTAATCGGGGGAGTAACTGCAGTCCTTGCTCAGCATCTTTCATAGTTATTCCACAACATCATTAAATGTAAGCATAAACCGAAAAAACATGTATGATGCATCAGTTTTTAATGAAAAATATAAAATGGAAATTTCCATCCTAAAACCCATTGGGAAGTGCGGTAAGAGGAAGCAGAGTTACTGTTACCACACGGAAGTTTATTATTTTTTTAATACAAGCATGTCCTGAAGTTTTCTTCCTGTTAAACAACAGCACGGGTAATGTTGAGGAATGTCCACAAAACAAGTTAGCTTTTATCCTGTTATCAGTTGTGTTATAGCAGCTATAAACAGTCGTTCCCCATTCAGCCTTTATTTTTGATGTCTTTTGATGTTAAGACAAAAAAAAACAACAACAACTGAGTTCTGGTGGAAGAGGTTCAAGAAGCTTTAATCCTGACACTGGAGACTCCTTCCATAAATGTTAAATAAACGCTGCCTTACAGAAAGCCTCAGCAGATCAGTGAGTATATGTAACAACTGTTAATCTGCTTATAATTACTCTTAGGTTATGTATGTATGTACGTGTGTATGTTTATATATGTATGTGTGTAGGTGTGTATGTATGCATGTGTGTATGTATGTGCATATGTATATATGTATGTATGTATGTATGTATGTATAGGTGTGTATGTGTAGGTGTGTGTGTATGTATGTATGTATGTATGTATGTATGTATAGGTGTTTATGTGTGTGTGTAGGTGTGTATGTGTAGGTATGTGTGTATGTATGTATGTATGTATGTATGTATGTATAGGTGTTTATGTGTGTGTGTATGTGTAGGTGTGTGTGTATGTATGTGTGTATGTATGTATGTATGTATGTATGTATGTATAGGTGTTTATGTGTGTGTGTAGGTGTGTATGTATGCATGTGTGTATGCATGTATGTATGTATATATGTATGTATGTATGTATGTATGTATGTATGTATGTATGTATGTATGTATAGGTGTTTATGTGTGTGTGTATGTGTAGGTGTGTGTGTATGTATGTGTGTATGTATGTATGTATGTATGTATGTATGTATGTATAGGTGTTTATGTGTGTGTGTGTAGGTGTGTATGTATGCATGTGTGTATGTATGTATGTATGTACGTATGTATGTATGTATGTATATTTCCGTTACAGCACTGCTGAATTCTCATTTCTGATTGGTCAGAAGGTGTTGATCAGTTTTCCATGACAGCAGCTCTGACAGTCATGCCAGCTGCAGCACACACTCTCTCTCTCACAGTATGCATTAGACCGTGATTCGGACTCTTATGACTAAGGTTATGGCGATGACACACTGTAATTTTATGGTTTCTTTTAAATGAGATTTTTTTATGGTGTGTGTGATGCTAAATGTGGATATGAGTCAGTACAGGTTCATTACTTTTGCACTGCAGTGCCTCTCCTTCTGCCCTAAAACCAGGGAGAAGTAGAAGGCCAAGTGCATAAAAAATAAAATTCGCTGCTTTCTTTTTGCTCCCTCACTTCCGCAGCTGAGTGTATGAGAGAAGGACTGCAGAGAGAGTTCTCTGTCGCATTGCTTTTGCAGTGTATTATAACCGACACACACATAATAGACACACACACACAGGCACACACACAATGTTCCTTTAATGGAACTTGCTTCCGCTTTGCAAGACGTGCATGCTAAATCATCTCTCTCTCTCTATCTCTCACGCACACACACACACACACACACACACACACACACACACACATTAGACCTGAGCAGACAGCTGCACTCGATGTGCACCGTGTTATGCATTCATAATGCTTCCGAGTTCCCATGACTGATTCCTCTTTATGTGTATGTGTGTGTGTGTGTGTGTGTGTGTGTGTGTGTGTGTGTGTGTGTGTGTGTGAGACCTGCATATTGACCAAATCCACCTGTTGCTTTAGTGGCTCATCGCCAGTGTCAACCATTTAACCTTGCGTCTGTCTGTGCTTTATTACAGTCTATTCATCTGTGCCTGTTTTCTCTTGTTCCTTGTGAGGCTGCAGCACGCATAAACACACAGTCACACACAAACACACACTCAGACAGATATAAGGTGTGAGTGTGTGGGGAGAGCTGCGCTGACTCATCTTTGCACACCTCATCCTTTGCCTTTGCCCATATATGGACTGACAGGAAGTCCATTTGCTCCAGCGCCATCCTTTGGATGTGTGCAGAGGTCTGCGTGTGTGTGTGTGTGTGTGTGTGTGTGTGATATTAGCAGCCAAAATCTTTTGAGAAACCCATATACTAAATTTGATGCAAAGTACTGGGTATTTTGTGCATCTTTATCAGGCATTATTTCAAATCTCGATTTACACTGTAATATTACATTGAGGGACAGTGGCTTATTTGTTGCTATGCACAATTTGTCCTCCTCCATCTACTCCATGCAAAAAGGACCACCAGATATTGTTTTGGGTGGAGTACATTCTCATTGCAGCAGAGACACTGTGCAGAGATGCACCACCCAAATAATATCTACCCAAGCAACAAAATGCATCTGTATTTATATCGGATTAATGCTCCAAATATTAACACATTAGCACCTTTATCTGTATTTGGATTTAAGCTCAAAGTGGGTGTGACTTAAAGTGGAAGGTATTTTCCTTTCTTTTTTTTCTGTTTTATTTCTTTTTGTATACTCTTGGTTTGAGCCCTGGCTTTCACCTGTGAAAACTGTATTTGTTGTTAAAAAGGATAAACCAACATATAGACCAGAGAGCTGCCTTTAGGAGAAAAGCAAGCCACTCTGAAGCTGAGAAAACAGGGAAGATCAATCAAAACCATTGAACAAGCATTGGACATAGCCATTTTGGAATGTCCTGAAAATGAAAGAAACCTCTGGTGTACTAAAGAACCAGACATGGAACAGATCAGCAAGGGAAAACAATAGCAGATGATGACAGAAACATTGTGAAAGCTGTGAAGAAAAAACAAACAAACAAAAAAAACAACAGTATCACAATCCACCATTCGAAGAAGACTTCCAGAGCAGAAATACAGAGGCAAACCATCAGATGAGCCACAAAAGTTCTGGAACAAGATTAATCTCTACCAAAGCAATGGAAAGGCTAAAGTGTGGAGAAAGAAAGGATCTGCTCACAATCCAAAACATACAAGCTCATTGATCAAGCATGGTGGAGGTAGTGTCATGGCTTGGGCTTGCATGGCTCCTTCTGGAACGGGCTAATCTTTATTGATGATGTAACTCATGCAGCAGAATTAACTCAGAAGTCTACAGAAACATTCTGTCTGCCAATTTACAGAGAAATGCATCCAATAAGATTGGATTGGAGCAAAACAATGATCCAAAACACACTGCCAACACAACAAAGCACTTCATTAGTGGAAAAAAGTGGAGGGTTTTAGACTGGCCAAGTCAAACACCAGACCTTAACTGAGCATGCATGAGGAGATTGAAGGGAGAAACCCACAAAAAATAACAACTGAAAGAAGCTGTGGTACAAGCCTGGAAAAGCATCCCAACAGAAGAATGAAACAGTTTGGTGATGTCAGTGGGTCACCTGCTTGAGGTGGGTATTGCAAGCAACGGATATACAACCAAACATTAAGTGTTATTTACTTTAAGACTATTTTTTTACTATACTTTGGTCACCAAAAGATTGGGTGGTCTGCCACTAAAGGTGCCATGTGCTAACACATCTAGATGTAAATGGAAAGGAAATGAAAGCTGAAATTCTGATCTATCGCATATCATATTCATGTTTTGATCTCAAACCCAAATGTCTTCAGTGTACAGCAAAAACAAAAGATTTGGTATATGTAACTCTGTCTGTGTATGTGTATTTCATATACAGTATCTTTCTACCATGTTCCAGGTTTCATATTTCCTGCACTGTATGTGTTTATTATATACGCTGCAGAATTGAGGAAGCCCAATCACACAGATGGAAAAGGAAAAAGATGTGAATTACATTCAACAGGACATTTCTCTTTCCATTTATTCATTCAGAAAACACTTTTGCTCAAAGCAGCTTTCAAGGCCCAATCCTGCAGTACAGAGAACGTCTTACTTCTCTGGTACTTCTAAAGGTGTATTACACTAGTCAGTTCATTCAGACAAGCAGAAAATCTGAAATGTCAAGGCAGCTACAACTTGGAACAAAGCTTAATTGACAAGAATGTAATGCTGCAAAAGGCCTGCTTTCAAGCACAAATTGCAGCATGCATGAGAAAGTGGTTAGCTGTAATGGAATGTAATGGCGTAGGGGAAAGTGCCAATTAGTTGCCGAATTCTCCTCCACCTAAGCGTTATAAGAGTTGAGTTGTCAGCATCGCATGTCCATTATAAGTATGTACGTTATGAAACAATATGTCTGAAATAATAATAAAACATCTTCCAATGTCCCAGTTTTTTTAACATTCAAGTTGAAGACAATATTTTTAGAAAATATCATTTCTGACCATTTACACTGTTTATGACTGCTGAATGACTCATGGAGATAAAAAAAATTCCCCCAAAACTAATTTAAAAAACAAACAAAATCAGTGGGATCTACCACAATAACATTAAAAAAATTATTTTGTTATTTTTAATTTGTTAAATTTTACATAGAACTATTAAAGATTGAGAACGACAAATAGTCTAGAAAGCTACAGACGTTTATGTTAATTTATATTTTCTGAAAAATTAAAAAAGAGATTTATATTGACCGTAAGTGTGGACAGTATGCAGGAAATCACACAATCACATGTTAAATCATCTGTTCTTGTGAAAACTGTGTACTATTGAGTACTGTCCTACTTCATACACTGGGTAAGTGAACTGAGAAATGTTTGTGAGGGACGTACTGTACTGTACATACTGATCTTTAGTAAAAGCTTCTAGCTCCCATTTGTTCTTAATCCAGATATAACACAAATCCTTAATTACACAGACTCAGGTTTTTGGAACACTTGCCTAATATTTTTCCTTATTTAACTGGAATTATAACTCCTTTCTCTTTCCTCTATGGCATTAATAGTGATTAAACTGTAACAAAAACATAGAGGCATTTGACTAGCAGTGTATGGGATGTGATTGAAGTTTAAAATGACATGTTTGTGCCTCTGAACAAGCAGCGTTAATGTTTTTGATCGTGTTTATGAATCAACCCTATCAATCATTCACTGGCAAAACCCAAGATTATGCCATGCTGCTTTTGCAAATAGAGCTCATGATCAATAAACCCGCTGGCATCTCTGAAGGCCCCGGACAAAAACCCAGCTCTGTCGGAATAAATACACCTCTTAGACTGTGAAGCACTCCATAAAGCAGACAACTATTTGCTACGAGAAATCAATCGCAGAGTGAATTGTGTTTGCAAACAAGTGCTGTGGCTCGAGGTTTTTCGATTTTGACCTCGTTTTTGCATATGAGCACATAATACCACTCAAGTATTGTGTTAATTATTATCATTTTTTTCATTTCAAGGAAAATTCCACCGTGAACAACTTGCTTATTGATCTTTGTGACAAAAATGTAATCTTCAATGGTGCCTATGATTCCTTTAATGAATTTTTCAATTGATTGCTTCAGTTTAAACCTTTAAACTTAGTTTCAACTTTCATTGCCGGTATGATTAACAGTTTCCTACATTATTACCCACAATGCTGTTTGACTACCTGCTGATAGTGTTGCATTGGGATTTCATATCTACCCTAAAGAGACCGATGCAGCATAGCTTTAGTCCTTTAGTCTGTCCGGGTCTCTCACCTCTTCATCTGTACACTCTGCTCAAACAGATCAGCTTCCGAAGCTTCAACTTTCATGCTTTTACCACCATCATCAATGCCATCATGCTCCTCATCTTGTAGACAGCTAACTAGCTGAGCCAAGTCTCTGCTGTAACTCAGTGCAAATGTGCATTCTGGTACTTTGTGTCCATCACAAATATTTCCCTATTAACATATTTAATCTGTTTCACGGTGGAGTTTTCCTTTACATAATGCTGTTCAAATCCAGTAAAATTATGTGTCTGTCTTATTACAAGCTCTGAGTTAATTAGTGGAATTAATGCCACTGTTATTAGAAGGCTCTTAGATGTTACACTTTTGGTGTTCCTTTTGTTAAGTTGATGCAGGATGTCATAATCAACTAGGAGAGTAACATAAAATAATTTATATATGAGAGAAATGTAAATGAAATGCAGGTACATTTATTCTTTGGCAGATGCTTTTAACACAAAGTGAATTTTAAGTGAAATAGACCACAATACAAGCTGAGCCTCTGAGAAATACAGGACTTTCTTAAAGACTCAATATTCATTTATTAATATATATTTTTATTAAAAACAATCAAATTTATTTACAGATAAAGGCAACCAGCCCCTTTATTAGTATATCTGCACAATGTATAAAATCATGTGAATACATTTCACGAGCTTCAGTTAATATTCACGTTAAACATCAGAATGGGGAAAATGTAGTCTCAGTGACATTGACTGTGGCATGGTTGTTGGTATGAGATGGGCTGGTTTGAGTATTTCAGAACTGTCCTGGGATTTTCATACACAGCAGGTCTCTAGAGTTTACACAGAATGGTGCGAAAAACAAAAAACCTCCAGTGAGTGGCAGTTCTGCAGGCAGAAATGCCTTGGTGATGAGAGAGGTCAGAGGAGAATGGCCAGACTGGTTTGAGCTGAAGGATATGGTAGCTTAAATAACCACTTTTACAACCGTGGTGAGCAGAAAAGCATCTAAAAACGTAAGGGAGATGGGCCACAAAAGGAGAATATCACACTGGATTGCACTGCTCTCAGGCAAGACCAGGAATCTGAGGCTACATTGGGATACTAAAACTGGACTGTTGAAGATTGGAAAAACGTCACCTGATCTGATGAATCTCATTTTTGCTGCGACATGGGGATGTCAAGGTCAGAAATTTGGTGTCAGCTGCATGAATCCATGGATACATCTGCCTTGTGTCAACAGTTCAGGCTGGTGGAGGTGGCGTAATGGTGTGGGGAATGTTTTCTTGGCACATAATGGGCTCCTTAATACCAATCAGTCGTTGTTTGATTGCCACAACCTGAGTCTCCGAGTATTGTTGCTGACTATGTGCATCCCTTTCTGGCCACATTTTATCCATCTATGTACCCTTATAATGGCTAATTCCAGCATGATAATGCGCCATGTCACAAAGCACAAGTCATCCAATAGAGCACCTTTGGGATGTGGTACAATGGTCCAATAAAGCACCTTTGGGATGTGGTACAATGGTCCAATAAAGCACCTTTGGGATGTGGAACAATGGTCCAATAAAGCACCTTTGGGATGTGGTACAATGGTCCAATAAAGCACCTTGGGGATGTGGTACAATGGTCCAATAAAGCACCTTTGGGATGTGGAACAATGGTCCAATAAAGCACCTTTGGGATGTGGTACAATGGTCCAATAGAGCACCTTTGGGATGTGGTACAATGGTCCAATAAAGCACCTTTGGGATGCGGAACAATGGTCCAATAAAGCACCTTTGGGATGTGGTACAATGGTCCAATAAAGCACCTTTGGGATGTGGTACAATAGGAAGTTCAGTGCGTGACTGTGCAGCTGACAAATCTGCAGCAATTACTGTATGATGCATCATGTCTGATGAAGAACCGAGGCAGTTCTGAGAGCAAAGCAGGGTCTTAGTATGATGTTCTTAAAAAAGTGGCTGGTAAGTGACTTTTATCAAATTGTCCCTCAGTATGAGATCTTTTACTAATAAAATATTAGACTTGATTTCCAGAGAACACTGGAAAGAGATTTTTTTTTCTCCTTGTGTCCTTGGAAACCCCTCAGAAGCACTTAAATATCTCTTACATGACTCATGAGAGGACAGTCGGTGAATGGTGGGAGCACTTAGGTGTTCAGCATGAATGACTGCTGTCATGTTCACTCTGCTTCCACTGGCTTGCCCCAATGGGAACAGATGCAGGCTGAGATTTCAGAAAGAAGGGACAACCATAATGCAGCTCCTGCTGCACTGGCCTATTCTAACCATCACCATTTAATTAGAGCTCAGAGCACTTTAACAGGAAACATGGGAACACACTGTATATGTGAAAGAAGACAACCACTGTGGAGTTATTGATTATTCACAACAACATTTTGTAATGTTCTTACAAAAAAAATTACAAAAAAGAATCCACCAAGCATTCTAGATATTTTTAAAGCACTTAAGTCTACAATTCTAACAAAGGATTTTTTATTTTTATTTTTTTTGCATCAGTTGCTTCCAGTTTCTCCAAGTTGTCCCTGGAGTTCAGTCAGACAGAGGAGTTCAAAGTGGAGGTGGGACTGCATCAGGGATCGGCTCTGAGCCCCTTCCTGTTTGCT
>CM074953.1:4905079-4917022 GCA_037577455.1 Pangasius macronema
TTTGACACTTTTAGTTCTGTTGTGGGTATTTTTGGGCTATGGTCTTAAACTTTTGATCAGCTGATGAACAGCCTTTTGAGTTTAAATGCAGTTTTCAATAAATTGCCAATCTCTGTTTTTTTTTTTGTTTCTTGCTCCTTTTTCTTCTTTTGACATTTTGAAGCAGTTCTTACAACCTGGTTACGATCCACCAGTGCGAACTGTGAATACTTGGAATGTTTCCCCCGGTCTTAAGATTTTGTTCAGGAGTGTATTTAATATTTTATATTTTCTTTTTATGTTGGAACAGCTGTACAAAGCATTTCACTGCAAGCCGTACTGTGTATGGTTATACATGTGACAAGTAAAATTTGAATTTGAATTGAATTTGAATGAGCAAATGCATGAACAACGGAAGGAAAAAATGAATGAGTGAATGAATGAATGAGTGAATGAGTGAATGAATGAATGAATGAATGAACAAGTTAAATCACAGAGAAAGAGGAAAAAGGATGCATGAGACAGAATCAGATATTTCAGGTTCCCAGTTCTCAAGGAAATCTCCTTTAGAGCCTAAGGTAGAGTCTACTGTAGGTTTTTTGGTTGACATTAGGTATTCTTGGGTGAGGGCAAAAGTTTGTGCCCCTCTCCCCACCCCAAATTCTACAAAGTACATTGAATTCCAGAAAAGAAATGAGGGTGTATCTTGCAACAAGACAGCAAACCAAAAAATAAGGCAAAATTGAGCTTCAAGCCTCTAGATCTGGGTCTACTTTGGTGGGTTCGGGGGAAGATATTATTTTTATTGAAAAATAAAGCCCAGTGAAACCCTGTGCATGGTGACAGAGGAGGAAAAGTAGAAAAATCCTGATTCCTTACTTCTCCCAGAGCACATACCACATCCATAACTCATTTAATGAAAATGTAATAAATCCACTAATTTAATGAGGAATTAAATAAAAGACTGAACTTGTTAAAACACTCCTGTGGTGCCATTCAGTGTGTTCTGGCCTGCCTGAAAAAAAATAAACCGAAGCAAACATAGAATTTCTCACTTCAGAAGAATCCCATGTCGTGTTGTGAGAGAAAGCACCTTATTTAAATATGCATTGATATCTGAAGTGCGTCATTAGCAGACTGGCACCTCAGGTACTGCCAGCTATTCAGAGCACTGGAGGTGCTGCCAGCTATTCAGAGTAATGAACAGAGCAGCACTGATGAACACTATATACTTGCTGTTTGGTTAGAATGCAGCTGACTCCTCCATGTTCACCCTCTATGTCACTGACCTGAGAAAAACAGAAAGCCTGGCCTGATCATTAAAAATTGAATGCAAATAATAGATTTGTCTTTCAAATGATGATTGTTTACTTTTACAGATAGAAATCCAATGGAGCATGGAGTATATTCTTAAAACTGCAGCCTGAATTTGTTTCAATGACAGCTTTCTACTATTTTACCATTGTGTAGAACCCATCTGATGCATTCAAACTTTGGGTAGTTGTGGACATCCAACAATCTTCTCCTCATAACTTGTGCTTGCCTGACTCATTCACACAGGTTTCTCCTTTACAGCACCAGGAGGATCTGGCCATTTCTTCCATGGAGGTCACTCAGATGCGTGCTCAGTTGCTTGTCATCTAGAGACTGGACTACTGCAACTAGCTCTTGGCAGATCATCTCGTGCTCAACAATAGACCTCTGAAACTATTCCAGAGTTTATCTGCATAACTTATTTTTCAGTAAGTAACCAAATGGTCCCACACCACCCCATTCCCCTGGCTGTCCGATCTACTGAATACTGGCTGTGTTCTCAGTACTAACTAGTACTAATTCTTCTCTAACAGTGTTTGATGGTGTTGTTACACACTGATCTAGTTGTACTAGCATGAGGATATGTTTTTTTTTGTGGAGATTACAAAACAGTTCTGGTATTTGCTCTGAATAAGAATGAGTAGATACATGGATGAAGGAAGGAAAGAATGAGTGAATGATGGGAGGGTTAGCAGGAATGAAAGGAGAGAACAAAGGAAGACAAGATAGCAGGAAAGAATGAAAAAGTGAAGTGAAGTGAAATGAAGTGAAGAGACTTTGTGGCCAAGTGTGGTGACCCATACTTGGAATTTGTGCTCTGCATTTAACCCATCCAATTGGACACACACACTAGTGAACACCGGAGCAGTGGGCAGCCATTTTAACTGCGGCGCCCGGGGAGCAGTTGGGGGATCGGTGCCTTGCTCAAGGGTCTCANCGCTGGTCATTCACTCCCCCACCTGCAATCCCTGCCGGACCCGAGACTCAAACCCACGACCTTCAGGTTCACCTTCAGTTACGGTTAAGTCAGACTCTCAGACTATTAGGCCACAACTGCCCCATAACTGAAAAAGTTAATGAATGAAAAAATGGAGGGAAAAAAACATGTAAACAAGTAAATGAATGTGTAAATTGAATGCTCTAAATGTTAATGAAAGGCTATGGGAGCTCATACAAATCATTTTTTCATCAACTTTTTTGACCAGTTTTTAACTGACATTTTCTTTCACAGTTGATCAAAGCAATAGATGTCTGTTAAGTGATACTGCACTATGATGGCCAACAATGGTATAGTACAAGTATTACAAATCTTCTGGCTGAATTTTGGTGCACTACACTGTGTTTTTGGTGTTCTACACTATGTTTATGGGGCACTACACTATGTTTTTGGTATTCTACCCTATGCAATATGTAAAGTATACATAAAGTATAAAGTATCTTTCCCACAACATGGGCTAAATCAGGATTTAAGAGGTACTTCTATCATACGTGCCAACAATGTGAAACCAGTGTCATTCAATGTATTATAACAAATTCGCAATGGTGATCTCTTAGTAATGTGATTAAAGCAAGCTTTGGATATCTGTTTCCAACCCAAGGGCTTAATTTAATTTACTACAATCAAGTGGCAAGACTTTTTTGGCAAGTTTGTCAGTTTTGGCATCTGTAATATTCACTGATCATCATTATAACATCACCATTATCACCATTATGCCACACTATCATTTACATTTCCAACAAATGATAATGTTGGTTCAGTTCTGCTCACCGTTCACTTAAAATGTCTTTAACGTCCCTCAAATTTACCCCCTGCTCACAGGAAAGAACAGGAAAGCTCATTAAAAACAAACAAACAGTGTTTCAAGGACCATAGTGTCTCAGTGATTAAAGACCTGCCCTCATGACCAAGTCTGCAACTGGCAGATGGTGATGGTAGAAATACAGCCACCAAAATAAAGTCCATAACCAGTAACTGCTCCAGGGGCAAGCGAGAGGCCTCCTTTGCACTCCAACCACGTACTGTGTAAAGAGGTGTCAAGATATGAAGATAAAAACAATTCTGTAGCAATGCAATAAAGACTCTATTTTAAAAATATAGATGAAAACAACATTACTTTAGAGCAAATCAATTTCAATCCCTCCACAAACAATGAACTTGACATTTAAAACTTTTTAGACAACAATGTATATTTGTCTAAAAGGACAAATGTCTGGAGGGAAGTTCTGAATATTTTCAATCATACATTCACTGAAAATGAAGTGAAAGTGAAATAATCAAAGCTTTCCTTTCCCACGTCAGTTTAACAACTCTTATTTCTCTATTCTTCATTTCCATCATGCTCTTATTATTGTTTGTGATGTTGTTTACTTAAGTGTAAATTCCCTGCGTTAAATCAGGCACAGTTTGCTCGGGAGCCCAGACGGCTTGTGACGGAGGCCCGTCGCCTGCCGTGATGCATGTGGTGATTTCACATCAACATGATGAAGCCGAGATTAAATTAGCACTCTGCCAACGCAGACATGCCACCTCGCTTGTCTGTTCATCGTAACATCCCACACAAACTCTCTCATTCTTTCTAAGTCTGTGAGGGGAATGACACATAGTGTGGAAGTAGAGCAGATTGGGATGGACAGTCGAGGACAAGCTGGGACAGGGACCAACAGAAGGTCAGGGAGGAGGCAGCAGTGTCATATTAGCCACGTTCCATCCAAAAAACATTTGAAATGTTTGCCAATGAAGGCACTGGAAACTGAAATAACTAGAACACATTTATTGGTAATATTTTTTTCTGATTGTTCATTGATACATGCCTCAAATACAACAAACCAATAAAACACCATCTGGAAAAAGTTTGACACCCGTCTACTGCCAAACTCTTTCTGCCCCTCCATGTGATTGTGCCCTAGCAGATGTTCTCTCTAATAACTCCTGTTTCTCCTATGATGCGGTGGTGGTTTGAAGCATGATGCAAGAATGTAAACACAATGTGCTTTATTGGGGCAAATCATAATTCATTTACATTTACGGCATTTGACAGACGCCTTTATCCAGAGCGACTTACATTTTTTATCTTAGTTATACAACTGAGCAGTTGAGGGTTAAGGGCCTTGCTCAAGGGCCCAGCAGAACTCATGACCTTCCAATCAGTAGCCCAACGTCCTAACCACTGAGCTACCACTGCCCCCTAATAACTCAATCCCACTGCATGGGAGAAAACAAAGGCAAGAAAAAATTAAACATGGACCATCCATAATCAGAACCAAAAGAAACAGGAAAATGAGCAACTAGAATGCTCTGATACACGGAAAAAAAGACTTAGACGTAATCACAATAATACAGCGTTTGACCGTGCAATGATACATTGACAGCACAGGGTATAAGTAGACAAATTAATCAGAAATAAACATATAGGTAGAGACAGAACTATAACAGAATATGAACACAAGCGCATTGTGTTCACTGGCATGAGAACCATGATGCGAAAGGGGAAACCATGACATATGGGCTGAACCACACCAAATCCTTATTGAATAGTGTGAGAGATGAAATACACACAATCTGCTCTAAACAACATAAAGTTAATATGCCTAATAGAGTTATGCTGCAGAAGAAGGAAGATTTGGGCCCACCTTGGATTAAGAAGGGCATGAGAATCTTTCTTAGTTAATTATAGCAAATAATGTGGAATCTATTTGGTGTATTGGATGGGAAACTACAGCACATTAAAAGGGCGGTTTCTTGTAATTTTATAGACTCACTATCAACTCAGAGACACAAAACAGCACACAATGTTATCCCAGAACATATCTGAGTTTCACTTAATCCCTCAGATGTTCTCAGCTGGTTGTGAATGCCTACAACTGCACCCATCTAGTTTTTCCCTCTAACATAGTCTCATTTGTGTATAACTGTGAATTGTACATCAACCATGGACTTCCTCCTGAGCATTAACTGTTTACTAGATGACTGAAGGCACAATAGAAGCTCAGAGATCACGACCTGGACAGTGATTATCTTCAAATGAACTCCACCAAATTACATTTAAGTTGCATGCTGACATGAGAATCACAGAACAAATTGGAAAGGCAGCTATTAATATGATCTGAGTAGTACCTAGTATTGTATCTCTAAGAGAGCAAAAGAAAAAAGGGGAGACAGAGATTATTACTCGCTTTTGTGTCTTTTCAATCACAGGTCGTGTTTTCACGCCTACAATATCATTACTTTTTCTTCCTCTTTCCATCTCTGCGTGACATGGACTGTTTGTTAAGATGCCCACATATTTGTTACTAATGTATATTAATGGTTGGATGATTCATTTCTTCATGGTGAAGGTAATGGGGATGGTGAAGCACGATGTTTAATGATCTACTTTAGGTTCATAAATGTAAAATCAAGTGTAGTCCTTTATCTCCCTTATACATGATGCAGAGATAATCTGAGCCCCTGTGAAAACACATGTAAACCTAATAACTTAATAAGCAGATCCATTTTGCACCCACAGTCAGATTTACCAAACCTGAAAGTCACACAGGAATGGCACTTGCATATGTGAATTAATACCACCAAAGGGTAGGTACTATATTAGGACAGGTACCATCTCTGCTAGCGGTAGACAAAATATACAGTTAACTAAGTTTTAATAATGAAGAAAAGAGAAAGTTTATCAAAATTATGACTCAACATAATGAAATCCAAATTCAAAATGGCTACTGAGAGTGATTAGCACACCAGCGTAATTGATATATAGCTGCCTTGATGTGCAGAAGATAAAGAGGAAGAGATCCACTGGATTCCTTGCATCCTATAGGTACTTGGAATATATGGTCTTCTGGAGGGCACCAAGAGTGCTTTCTTGTTCCAGTTAAGTTTTGTGGTTTACAATTCAATATGGACTTTAAGGGAGGTTCATCTGAACTGAAATGTTTGATTGGGTGTGAAACCCAAGCAGCATTGCAATTCTTTTAGGTTCTTAGGATAGGGCCATTCTCCAACAGTAGATGAGAATGTCCTCCAAATATACGATTACCCATTTGCTCACCATTTCTCTGTATGTCACACTGATGAATGCTTGAGATATGGAGGGGATTTTGATTAGGCCAAAGTGCACTACTAGATATTCATATTGAACTTACATAGTTATGAAGGCATTATTCTGGTTGTCCACCTATCCAAAGAAGATCAAGTTGTACTCACTTTTGTGTCCAATTTCATGAAGTACTTGGGATCTTAGATATGTTCTAGAGCTGCTGGTTCTAATGGCAATGGATAACGATACTTGATTATGATGTGTGTTTCTTGATGAAGGAGAAGTCTTCTACATTGGGAGATGTGGAGAGATGGATACAACCACATTTTATGGCCCCAGTGATATACTCATTCATGACACATGATTCAGGGAAAGACCATGGATAGGCCTTACTGTGAGGGGACATGGTAACAAGTCTTTTATGTACTCCCAAGATCCTTTAGGTAGCAGCTCTACATTTACATGGACTCTAATAGTATAATTATGCCCAAAACCTGACAGTGTATGGCTGCAACCATAAAATCCATACAAATACATACAGTTGAGTGGAAAGGTTTGCATACCATTGGACATCTTGCATACCATTGGACACCTTGCATACAATTGGACACCTTGCATGCCATTGGACACCTTGCATACCATTGGACACCTTGCATGCCATTGGACACCTTGCATACCATTGGACACCTTGCATGCCATTGGACACCTTGCATACCATTGGACACCTTGCATACCATTGGACACCTTGCATACCATTGGACACCAGCACACCTACGTACAGTTAGGTCTAATAGAACTTTTCTTGAACTTGTGAATGTCACAACACAACAAATCTTAAAAGCCATGTTGGCAATTCACACAGTTATATTGGCACTATTAAAAATAATAATGTAATGAATAAATAATGCTGAAATGAGGTCATTATCTAAACTGTTTATTTTGATTGGATAACCCAATATTAAAAGCTATATAGTCTTTAAAAGGTTCTCTCTTTAAATAATATATAGCCTTTATTATTGAATTTGGATCAAACTGGGCTGACTAAATATTATTTTTGGTTTCTTGATGAGAGGAAGGACAAAAACAAGCCATTGCCTTGTTTTTCTACAATTTGTCCTTGCTTATTAATTTAATCAAAGGCACTGACACAAACAAAGAGACTCTGAAACACAGGTACACATCCTCACCTCCAACTGTGATTCCACTGCATTTATGCACTTAATATATTAACTGCTTTGCATTCACTGTTAGAACATGATGGCCATCTAAGATGACCTTCTGCCTTGTTAGATTATATTGACTGCAGCTCTAGAGACATGGATTAATTCTGCATCAGCATTTTTAAACAAGCTTTCAGCCACAGCATCAATAAACCCAAATCACGCATTAACTGAGAGCTGCACATTTGTATTTGCAACGTCAGCAGATGTGAAACGCTGTAAAAATTGGATTATTAATATAAATTTTCTTCAGCCAGGATCTAATTCTAGCCTCTCTGACGTAAACCTGAAGGGGTTTATCCTTAGCCCAACCCAAACAGAGAGCCTGGACCTGTGCTTGGTTAATAGGCACTAATGATGGACGACTATGCTGAGGCTGGAAGCAAGCTTTTACGGAGATGCTGACTCAGACACAGCTAACCACGGCTTTCTTACAATGAGGTGCTAACTGGTCACAATGTGCATGTTGATCTCAATGCAGCGTCAGAGCAGTGAGCGAATGAAGACACACTGACTCATGAATAGCCGTCATACCTTTCCTGTTAGTTTCACTGTAGTTAATGAATAACATTTTCTAAAATAAATAATAATAATAATAATAATAATAGTATATGATTAATGGGATTAATATTGAGAGAGCAGGACAATTTGGTGTGTGCTGAAGAACCTTTTGGAGTTGGCGTAGTTTATGATCCTTTTGGATTGTACTGATTCAGTTACTGTACTGATTCAACCTGCTTTTTGTTAAATCTGCACAATGCTACTATTTGCACTTCTGGTAGATGCTAAACTGTATTTCTTTGCAGAGTACCTGTACTGTGCAATGACAATAAAGTTGTATCTATCTATCTGCCTGATCTGTGGTAAAGCAGGAGTTTAGTTTTTGGACACAGCTCTCTGTTTATTAGCCACATTTCTATCCTTACCATTCATCACAAGCTGTGGGTAGTGACTGAAAGAATATGGTTGTGCATGCAGGCAGTGAGAATGAGGTTCCTCCGTAGGGTATCTGGTCTTACTCTCAGCGATTTCAACAATCTGTGAAAGGCTTGGAGTAGAGCCATTGCTTCTGCACTTGAGACTCGAGGTCCAGGATGCCCCCTGGTCGGATCCTGCTAGAGCTGCTTCACGAGTGTCCCACTGGATGGAGACGCTGGGGGAGACCCAGGACATCCTGGAGAGATTATATCTCACTATGCCAATATTGGAAATGTCTGGAATTCCCCAGGATGTCCTGGTGATTGTGGTCAGAAATAGAGAAGTCTGGACTGATGAAGATCTGCCAGATCTGCATGACGTCTATATTCAGTATTGTAGAGAGAAGACAAGGGGGATAATCAAGGACTCTAGTCATCCAGACCACAGCCTATTCTCACTAGTGCACTCAGGCAAATGCTACAGCAGCATGAGAACATATATGGAGCTTTTTCCAAAAGCAATCAGGCTTTTGAATAGGGTTTCTGATCAGGCATAATTACTTTTATGTCCATTTCACATTATGTGTGGACACACACTCACACATCCAGCTTCCCCTATGAGGACCTGAACTATTCTATATTTATTCCAACAATACATTCATCACACACATTCTGTAGAGCTTATATCAAATGCACTTGCATATTGTAATGCGTATTATGTGCAAAGATATTTACTGGTTTCTCCATGCACTGTAATGTCCTGCACTGCTGTACTAACATTACTGTTATTCTAGGAAGGGTGAAGGCTAGCATGTACTTCCTGTGAGGCATGTGAAGCCAGCCACCACATCCTTTTCAACTACTGTTCATGCTATGTCCCAGGGAAGCTGAGCACCTGAAGGAAGGTTCTGCATACATGAATGCTCTGATTGACAGGGAAGAGATTATTGCCATGCCTCCCACCCAGGGATCATGGCCTATTTGCTTTCTTGGAGTTCTTGCCATGGATCCTTGGGATTTGATCTTGTGATCTCCCAATGATGATTAGAGCAGATCAGGGCAAGGTTAGCAAACACTTTCTTAAGACTTTATTCATATGAGATGTGAATGTAATGAGTGAAATTGCCCTCATACATTTGATTATTTACCATTTTTCCTATGACTTTAGCTTCCAATGCTTACTGAATGGATTTAATTGGATCTTTTATGTGTAGAGAAGTTTATAGTGAATAAGTTTTGAAAATGTTTTGAAATGCCTTTTCAAAAGTTGCTGAGACTTCTTTACTTCTAATGTACCCTGCTCTGATGCGTTGCTGAATAAGCCCTCGATTACAATGCATTAACCTTTACTATCAGTTAACTGGCGTGAAGATTCTCACATGGTAAGCCCTCATCTCTCAGCTCTTCTGACACTGTACCCTCCATAACCTGCCCCCTGCAAACCTGCATTATACAGTATTATACAGGCTCATTGTTCCCCTGATGTTCAGCTAACATTTGACCTCCTCCTCTCAAGGCCCTGCTGCCACAGTAAAGAATTTCTCTTCATGTCTGTTATTTCCAGTGTCATAATGTCACTGGCCTCTGCACTTATTTATCTTACTGTCAGCATCATTTCCACAACTTTATTCCCCTCTTACTCTTTATTATTTTATTCACCCAGCTTTTTAATTTCACTGGCATTTCTTGATCGTGGACATCGCAAACAAGTCACTGTTAGGCTCTTGTTTTCCTTAGGCTCCTTTTTTCAAGTCAATCAAATCAAGTGGAGTTTATTGTCATTTCAACCCCATACAGCCAGTTAGTACATAGTGAAATGAAACAATGCTTCTCCAGGACCAAGGTGCTACATAAGACAAACACAGAACAACACAGAACTACAAGGGACTACATTAATTTATACATAAATTGCACAAGTACAAACGTGCAGACAGCACAAGACAGTACAATGACTACTGGGACAGACAATGGGCACAGTAAGTCCCAGTGCAGCGCCGACCAGTACACAGTTCTGTTTGAAAGTGAATCTAGTGAGAATAGTGCAAAGAGTACAAGAGTTCAATATAAGTAGCTGAAATGGCTGTAATAGTGTAAACGTAAGAGTATAGTGTATATATATGTGTATGTGTGTTCCTGGTTATCATTAGCAGTGCCCCTGATCAAGATCTCATGTTTTGGGTTTTGTCTTCTTCAAATCAATGTGTACTATATGGCCAAAACTATGTGCACACCTGACCATCACGCCCATATATGGTTCTTCCCCAGTCTGTTCCTACAAAGTTAAAAGCACACAATTGTATCTAATCTCTTTGTATGCTGTAGGATTGTAATTTCCCTTCACTGGAACTAAGAGGCCCAAACATGTTCAAGTGGCCCAGTGCACAAAGCGAGCTCCATGAAGACATGGTTTGCCAAGGTTGGAGCGGAAGAGCTCGAGTGGCCTGATCCGAGCCCTGATGCCAACCCTACTGAACACCTTTAAGATCATTGGAATGCCGACTGCACAACAGGCCTCCTTGAGCAGCACTAATTGCAACCTCTTCACATCTTCACTCATGCTCTTGTGGCTGCATGGGCGAATCCCCATAGCCACATTCCAAAATGTAGTGGAAAGTCTTCCCAGAAAAATGGAGGCCGTTATAGGAGCAGGGCGGGACTAAATCTGGAATGGGATGTTCAACAAACACATATGTATGTGATGGTTACGTGTCCACAAACTTTTGGCCATAAAGTGTATATATACTCCTTTGCTTGTTCTAGGTCAATGAAGTTCCACATTTGTCAAAGCTTCTGAGGTATACTTCTTATTTATCGAATTCCTTGTTTCTGTGTGGTTGTTTTTTCTGCCAGTTGTATCCACTTTTTTTTTAGAGTCCTAGATTCCAGAAAGGATTAACTCTTCCTTCAAGCAGTCCCGGTTTTGACCACGTTGGCATATCTTTCCCTTTTTTTTTTTTTTTTTTTTTTTTTTTACTATGGCAGTGACTCATTAAAAACGTACTTTAGATGTATGTAAACCTAGAGGCTTCTGGCTCAAGTCTAATTGATCCTCTGGTACAATCATTTCCAAGGCTGTAGTTTACTTAAAAGCCATCCCATTTAATTGGCACTTTGCAAAATATCCTCTCTGCATTCCTCAAAGGTGACTGCAATGCATTAAAGGCAACAACAAGCAATGAACCAAACATGTTCTTAGCAATGCGTATTGAAGGATGATTCATTGCTTCCCCACTCCAATAAACAATGGTGTAAATAATGTCCCTTGACATTAAAAAAATGTCCCTCGTCATTTCAAGACTGGACTACTGCAACTCACTCCTGGCAGGTCTGCCTCTGAGCGCCATTCGTCTTCTGCAACTGATCCAAAATGCAGCTACACGATTGGTTTTCAATCTTCCTAAATTTTCCCCACACCACCCCATTGCTGCGCTCCCTCCACTGGCTTCCTGTAGCTGCCCGCATCAGATTTAAAACACTGATGCT